>CM074961.1:4600025-4638970 GCA_037577455.1 Pangasius macronema
AGGAACCGCAGCATTTGGGGATGTCCATGGGTTCCAGACTTCAGGCAGTTATTGACTGCAAAGTATTTGCATCTAAGTATTAAAAATAACCCTAATATTTATGATTATGTTTGTTTGTCCAATTACTTTTGAGCCTTTGTCAATGGAGGGATTCTGAAAAAAAGGCTTTAATTCCTAAATGGTTAATGCAATATTTTCGCTAAACCCCTTGAATTAAAGATGAAAGCATACACTTCAATCACATCTTGATTGTTTCATGTCAAATCCATTGTGGTGGTGTACAAATTCTGAAAATTGTGTCGCTGTCCAAATACTTATGGACTTGACTGTGAGCGTACTTTATATGATCGTGTGAATTTGTCAACAATCTTTTCCTTTTTTTTTTTTTTTTTTGATAAAGGGAAAGTAATTAGCAATTAGACCTTAAAAGATGATCAGACATAGGAGTATTTAGGCCTACAATCAAAAAGCAGAAGTATTCAGCAGGTAGCCTGTTTTTAAACAGACTGCTATAATGAATATAAAACTAATTCAACACATGAAGTTCATGGAATATTTTGCCTAAGACTCCCAATGAGCTACATGTGAGCAAAAAGGCTTGAGATGATGGATTTACTGAGATTAGGGTGAACAAAATGGTAACTGAAGATGAATGGATGAATGAATGAATGCCGAGATGTGTTTATTTTCACACAGCCACGGTGTATAAAGCAACAGACTAACGTCTCTTTGTCCGTTTGTCTCATTACGGCTTGTGTGTAATGTTTGTAATCTATGTGAGTAATTATGCTCTCGTTTATGTCGCAATCAGCGTGAGGAGCAGCAACTCCTGTCTTAGCAAAATGCCACAGCACGTGCTTATTATTTACTTTACATATGTAGACGCATGTATAGCATGCAGTGGTAGAATTCACAACCCACCATTATCATAGCTATTATATTTATTATTAGGTTCTTATATTTATTAGATTATCTGAATGGCCAGTTGAATTGAATGGGTTTAATGCAAGCCTAAATATCTCAAAAATATGTAGGGCTGTAAATAATCTCAAAATTGGACCTGTTCTGTTGGTGAAAAGTTGTGTATTGTATACAGTTATAAAATTACCGTAATATTTCTGAAGTTCAGAATTACCAAGGGGTGTATTTAAAAAAATAATAATAATATAAGGGGTCCCCGGCTTTAAAAATTTTAAGAACTGCTGACATACAGCAGAACGTGTAAGATCATTAAACACACTAGTTTGGAACAGTTTGAACACACAATTTAAAAGTCCTAAGAACATTTTCAATACAGTAGAAGAGGACAGAATTTACTTTCTTAGCATGCGAAATGTATTTAGTTGTTTTCATATGGAAAGAAAAGAAATGCTTTTTATTTTTTCCCTAACTTATTGTATACTATAACCTATATACAGTTTACAGAACACACTCCAGCCAACGGTGTTCCATCTGCACACTCTTGACTATAAACACTCATTCTTTGAAGTTGGGTTTGCAGTAGGGAACTGGAATATGAAAGTAAGCCTTGTATCCAACTCCTAACTGTTTTAATCTGTACTGTATGCAACCTAATCTGAGACACTGCAGTTTCTCATAATAATAATAATAATAATCATCATCATCATCATCATCAGTGTCCATATTATGTGGTCCTACATTAAGAGTTGTTTGAGAAGGCAGTAATGTTTAAGCCAAATGCCCAATGCATATTAGTTTAAAGGGCAAATTGCACATATTCATATGTACAGAGAGAGAGACAGAGAGAGAGAGTAAGAGTGAGAGTAAGAGAGAGTGATGTTAGAGGACTATTTTAGCCAAAAGGTCAGAGTTTTGCTCAGTCACTCAGAGAATAACCAGCACGCTCTGTATTTCTTGTGCCATCATTACACAAACAGGGGGGTTACGTCCAGCAGAACAGGTTCTCCGAGCAAGTTCACACATGAAGGAAAAAAAAAAAAAAAAAACAGAAACTGGGCTTGGTCAATGCATGCAACCTTTATAATGATCTTATATTCATTGATCTTGTTTTCCTGCAAGCACAGAGGTTCTCAGACTTTTGGGGCAAACGATCCCAAATGGACTTTATGAATTTTCTACAACCGCACGCCATGACCACCCTCTTTTCATCTTTCAGTTCTGGATGTATAATATAGGACTACGGTAATATTTGAACATTTTATTATAAGCCCAGGTGGACTAACTTATTAACATCTAGAAGTCCAACCAGGGAAATATCTTTGTGGCCTGAGATGGAGAACTTTGGATTGGCCTTCTCTGTTGGAAGGAGATGAAATGTATANTGTGTTTCACTGCTTGTCCTGAGACATGTTCGGTAGGGTGTAACAATGGTTGTTTTATATCAATAAAATGGCTCATTATTGAGCATGTTTGCTGTGTCAACACATCACCCTACTACTTTAACTGCTACTACTTTATCTTTTTCAGCAGTGGCCTGTATCTTGGCTTGTATTCAAACTTCAAATGTTTAATCTGTATCATTGGACGATCGCACATGCTTAATGGAAGCCGACCAAATCAAATCACAGCACTCGAGGAAATCCCTAGGACCAGTTATACATTCACCACTACATACCTTTCATAATAGATTCACTTTACTCATACATACTCGTACATAAATTATACTCTAGTACATTTTTAAAAATATACTATAAGTGAATTTGTCCCTGTAGTAAACTACTAAATTTGTAGTATATGTGAATGTACTTTCTTTCCAAACAAAAGCTGAGAGTTGAAGGGGTTTGTTTGCACTTTCAGAAAAATGGGAACTAAATGGTACCTTTCCTTGTCACATCTTTTGTATCCTTTGTGTGTATCTTTTACCTAGAAAAGCTGTATATAGTGTACCTGTAAAGCACACTAAAAGCTATTTAAGAGGGCAAAACTTCTCCTTAAATCAATTTTTAAAGGTAAATAATATAGAGTATAAATGACCATGTAAAAGATACACGATAAAGGTACAAAACAGCGTCCCACCCCAGTGATAAGGAGCGTTAGTCAGTTTAGTACTTTAGCGAAGCTTCTATTCTAACAGCCTTTATTTTACCACTCGGCAAAAATCAACTGGTTCTAGGACACTAATATTTTCCAAATATTCCTGGCATATGTAATGGTCCACACCACAAACCATAGTGCTATCTTATTTTACACACTCTGCTAACTCCTTTGACAAACGTAATCACAGTTGATCTTTTGTTTCTATTCAGCCATTAGGCAATCATCTTGGATTAACCCTGGAGGACATTCATCCCTGCTTGCCTGCAATGCCTACAAACAAATTTTGGGCCAAGCCCTGAGACTCAAGTAACAGACACCAGTGTACAAAATTAGCTATTTTTCCTGTCTGGAAAAAAAGCCACAGGCGTTGAAATCCCAGTGGAACCAAAAAGCAAAAGTCATTCCCAATAATTAATTTTTAATAAAAGGTTTATGTGTCTTACTCATGAATCAACCCTTGAATCACCCTTCATCAACATGTAACGTTTCCCAATTAAATTTGCATGTTTGGCAGATTCTTTCATTCTAAGTGGCTTATACACTATATGGCCACAAGTATGTGGACACCTGACCATCACACCCATATGTGGATCTTCCACGAATTCAGAAGTACACAATTGCAATAGAATGTCTTTGTGTGCTGTAGGCTTAAGATTTCCCTTCACTGGAACTAAGAGGCCCAAACTTGTTCCAGCATGACAATGCCCCTGTGCATAAAGTCAGCTCGATGAAGAAGTCGTTTGCCAAGGTTGGAGTGGAAAATCTCGATTGTCCTGCATAGTGTCCTGACCTCAACCCCACTGAACACCTTTTAGATGAATTGGAATGTCGACTGTGCACCAGAACTCCTACATCAGTGCCTGACCTCACTAATGCTCTTGAGGATGAAGGGACACAAATCCTCACAGCCACGCTCCAAACTCTAGTGAAAAGCCTTCCCAGAGAGTGGAGGTTATTATAACAGCAAAAGGGGATTAAATCTGGNTGGCCAGGTGTCCACAAACTTTTGACCGTATAGTGTAGGTGATGCAGAGTCTAGTCCAAGAGTTTAGAAATGTACAGCTCATTGGTTGTACGATACAAGATGCACAATATCATAATTGTTGACATTTCTAATATTGCAGAATTTGTATGATTTGATTTGATGGGGATATTGCTAGACTTTTCTGAAGACTAACCTGTAACAGAATGCCAGGTAAAACACAAACCAGATCTTTTCTTCTAATTTTTGCTTCTCCATCAACAGGCTAGGGAATCAAATCTGGAGGGCGTGTAGAAAATGAACCATCATCTACCTAGGTCAGGCGAACACAAGCTTATGTTGGGGTTCCTGTTTACCTGCATCACGATGATGTTGTACTGTTTTTCAATTCCAACATTCCAAGCCAACACACCAAGGTTTGTCATTCATGTTCTTGACAAAACAAGAGACAGTGTGCCCACATTTTTAAAAAAGTAGACTGTACATGAACTTTGGAGTGGGAGCAAAAAAAGAGTGCAATTATTAAATTATTTGGTTTGGAAGAGCAGTAGAATTTTTGTCCATCAACTTGTTAAGAGGATTGCTTTATTAAATCAATGCTTCATAACTACCCAGTTTTAAAATCTCTGTATCTCATTGCAATTTTGAATTTTTTATTATTAGGATATGCAAACTCACTCCTGGCCTGGGTTCATTTCCTCATAATAGCTGTTCCTCAAATAGGAAGTAGGTCTAGTAACTCTGTACTGCTTCTATCTCATATACAGATTTCCAATGCCAGCTCCATGTGCAAATAAAACATCACCATGGCAAAAGAAGAATGACATTTTCTCTACAACTGAGGTGGAGCACTGTGTGCCAAAGGTGAACCTGATGTTCTTGAAGACCCACAAAGCAGCAAGCAGCACTATTCTAAATATTCTCCTGCGCTATGGGGAGAAGAACGGGCTGAAGTTCGCTCTCCCCAATGGTCGCAATGATTTCTCTTATCCAGCTACATTCACGCGCATGCACGTGAAGGACTACAGGCCAGGTGCATGCTTCAATATCATCTGCAACCACATGCGTTTCAATGCTCCTGAGGTCGAAGCGCTTCTACCAAGCAACGCATTCTTCTTCACCATCCTCAGAGACCCTGCTCTGGTCTTTGAGTCCTCGTTCCATTACTACAGCAGGGTCGTGCCCTTGACATGGAGGATCCATGCTGAGGATAAACTAACAGGTTTTCTGAATGATCCACAGCTCCACTTTAACTCAGAAGGCTTCAACTCCTTTTATCTGAAGAACCTTCATTTTTTTGACCTCGGCTTTGAGAACACATTGGAGCCAGAGGATCCGATAGTGGACAGCGCTATTCGTGCCATTGCGGAACGCTTCCAGCTCGTCCTGATTGCTGAACATTTCGAGGAGTCACTCATTCTGCTCAAGGATGCTCTCTGCTGGCAGATGGATGACTTGCTGTTCTTCAATATGAACACACGCAGGCCTACAAGTGTGTCCCAGCTCACGCACGAGCTGAGGGACAAAGCACGTGAGTGGAACGGAGTTGACTGGAAGCTCTACCGTTACTTCAATGCCACGTTCTGGGCCAAAGTAGACGCCTACGGGAGGAAGCGCATGGAGAAGGAGGTGAAAAAGTTGCGCCAGAGGAACAGCGAGATGGCAGCCATCTGCATTAGCGGTGGGTTGGCTGTGGAGGCTCAGGACATAAGGGACCAAAGCATGAGGCCCTGGCAGCCTGTTGGAGAGAGCTCTATTTTGGGATACAACATGAGGAGCAACATTGAGCAGCGATACAGGGAGCTCTGCCGAAAGATGCTAACGCCTGAAATTCAGTACTTAACAGACCTGGGAGTAAATCTGTGGATAACCAGATTATGGGGCTGGTTCAAAGCTATTTTAACATTATGACTTAAAGAAATAGTGCCATTCTATGTCTGAACTCATGAAAGGAACTACACAACTTGTTTTATTTTATAAAATAATTAAATATGCTGAACACATTTCATGACATAACTGTGACATGCAGTAGATTAGCATGTTCAATAATTAGTGTGTGTGTGTGTAATAAAATATAAAATGTTTAGAAATAACCTAACATGAAATTTATTATAAACATTCATGATATTGTTTCAGAGATAATCAAGAGAAGGCAAAAAGCATCTGATCTACACAAGGTCCATTTCATTTTTCTGTCCCCTCCTCTTTGACTGGTGATGACTTTGCCACCTTCTCTGCTAAGAAGGTGGCAAAGGTCTCGTTTGCCAAAATCTGTCAGTTTTTCCCTTCCTGCCCCTATTCCTACCCTGCACAATCTGTTTTCACAATCTGTTTTCCCCTCCTTTCTCCTTAACACAGTTTTCTCCATTTTCTACAGAAGCTTGTCTTCTCCATCATTCCTACCATTTGCCTGCTAGATCTCATCCTTTCCACAATTTGATCTGGCAACATTCCTCCCCTTCATCACTAACATTATAATCCTCTGGTTATGTATCGACTAGCTTCAAGCCAGCAAGGGTTAACCTGATTCTGAAAAAAAAAAGTCCACACTAGACATTGTAGACATCACCAACTGACTGGTATCACTTCTCTCCTTTCTTTTTGAAATTCTTGAATGTGCTGTATACTCTCAGTGGTCTTCCACTGTGCTCCAAGTTTCTTACCCAGAAGAACTCCAAGATCCTAACCAGTCTGTCTTTAAAGCGGTATACTCCACTGAGAAGCTTCATGCCACTACATCAGCCAAACTACCATCAGTCCTCATCCTTCTTGACATCTCAGCAGCCTTCAACATGGTCAATTACAAGACTCCCCTGCCCATCCAAGGGGGAGAAGCCTCGGAATCAGTTGTACAGGATAGCAGTGGTATGGCAGCGGCAGTGGGACCTTCATATAAAGTGTTAAAAGAGGATACACATCTGCTCCATGCACACCTTCCACTGGTGTTCCACAACACTAAGTTCTCTGCCCTCTTCTATTCTCCCTCTATACCCGCTCTATCAGTGAGGTCATGTCCTCATATGGTTTTCATACCACTGCTGTGCTGATGACACTCAACTCATTCTCTCCTTTTCCAAGTAGGATGTTGTTTAGCTTCCCCAAAGATTCAGACACAGACCTGCTCAGGTCACACCATCTGACAACACAGGCAACCTTGGGGCAGCTCTGTTAAACCATCTATATTTCTGTTCTCATGTTGCTAACCTTATTCGGTCATTCAGTTTCCAACGTCAGAAGGATCTCCACAGAAGCCACTTAGGTGCTTGTTTAGAACCCTGCTCTAGCTTTTATCCCTGGATGTCCTAACAGTTGTGTTACCTTCACACAAAGACTGAAGACCTACCAGTTGACCTACGACCTAGTAGTTGTGCTAACTCCTCAGGGCCACTGGAGCAGAGCACAACCTAATCCTAGCTTCCTAACAAGTTGGGATACATGAAGAAAAGAATTTCACTGCACCGTACTTATATGTGTGACAATAAAGGCTTTCTTTTCTTTTTTTCTGTTTCCTTTCTCGCAGTGTTTTAGCTGTGAGAACCTTACCTGGATAAGGGCATCAAGACATGATCAGAACAAACAGAGATAAAAAAAGAAGGGCCTATTAGTGTCTTGTATCATAAGACGCCTATTTTCCTAAACACCGTTATGAAGTTCCACCAACTAGCAATCTTATAATGCATACCATTGCTCTTTTGGACCAAAACAATACTAGTGTTTGGTTGATCATATGCTCAAGAACTTTCTGATAAGGTGTAGTATATGGTATGATATAGAATTCTGAGGAGAGCCCTCCTTTCAGGAAGAGGAACCACCACGTGGTGCGCACCAGCTGTAAGTCAGTGTGTTTAGAAATGTGTTATTCAAATTCTTTCCTAAATTTACATATAAATCAAGTCTGAAGAAAGCCTTACATTTCTCGATGCTGCCCTGGGACAGTGTTACACCATTATTGTCCTTTTTGATGGACTAGACGAAAAAGTATCTAGGCATGCAATATACTTATGGTTTTGGCTAAGTTTCATTAGTAACCAATTAGATATGCTTATAGACAGTGAGGTCAGTAAGAATGGGTCAACAGATCCAGATTTAAACAGCAGTCACATGTTACTTTGCATGAGAGTGCTGAAAGGTAACTAATATGTAAATTTACTGTACATGCTCTGCTATGTTGTATTAGCACGGGAAATCATTTTCATTTGGTTTTCCCCATAGTGAGTGTTCTCTATGTCAGTGATCATAGTTTCTCTGTATAATTTATCATTGATGCATTTATTATTTATGAATTTTATTGCAGTGCAGTACCTTCTGTGCTATCATCAGATGGGTCATTTCCTTAAAAGGTATAAATAACACATAAATTATGTTTTCTACCTGTTGTACCTATTTAAGGAATTGAATCATCTGATGACAGAACAAATAACAGTGTATTGGACCATGAGGAGAATGGCCTAATTCTGCTACAAATTCCTAGAGCGACTGGACTCCCTACTACTTTTTTGAACTTCAGTGCTTTAAATGGTTCATCTTAGTTTAGATAATTGTCATCATTTTGAATGCCAGTGCATTTACATTGACAATAGAGCATATAAAACAAGCAGTTGTGGGTTAAGACCCTCTCTCAGAAGCCCAACAGTGGCTCTCTGGAAGCCCTGGTGATTTGACCATACGATCTTATGATCTTTGCTCCATAACCACTTAAGCCACCACTGATTTGTGGCGGTTTGTGAATGTTTTCAAGTTCAGCT
This sequence comes from Pangasius macronema, assembly GCA_037577455.1. Taxonomy (NCBI): domain Eukaryota; kingdom Metazoa; phylum Chordata; class Actinopteri; order Siluriformes; family Pangasiidae; genus Pangasius; species Pangasius macronema. The sequence continues at coordinate 4,608,771 of CM074961.1, forward strand.
GTAACTGAACATAATCTCTCGGAAAGCATAACAGGTTTCCTGCATTTCACAGACAATAGCATGCAATCAGGTGAAGATAAGCCTGATTCTGAGAATCAACGCCAATGAAATCTAATCAAGTGAACGATTGGGTCATTACTCTCTCACACAAAACAATGAATGCAAATCCACAAAATCAGAAATAACTTGGGAAATGTTATTGATGTGTGGACAGTCATCATCAATGAGCAGTCAGATGAAAAAAAAAACTACAAACTGAAACGAGCATCAACATGCTTGACACATTGTCTCTGAGTTTGTTAAAGACCTGGACTTGGTGGATGAGTTTGTGAAGTGACAAGCAAGAAAGAAGACTGATTTCTGTATATCACAGAAGCTACTCAAACACTTATAATGGATTTCTAATGGATGATATATTATGGTGTAATGTATGTTTTTTATTTCGCATGAGATGGGTTGGGACAAGATGGTCAGAGCTCTATGCCTTGGTTCAGGCATAGCACGGTTGGGAGCCCTGCTTTGGTTTCTGGCAAGGAGACTAGGATAGGATTTACTAATCCATCCCTGCTACATAAGCTATTTGTTAAAAGTTTTTTGTTCTAGAAGGCTCTAAATAGTATTCTATAAAAATCTGCGGTACGGGTCTAAGGTTGTAGTTCCCATGCTGGATGAGCCCATTTATAAAGCATAAGACTTACTGGTTCATCAGTGTCACACTGCAAATTGTTTTAGATATCCGATGCAATGGCACTGTTTGTGCAAATTGATTGCCAGTTTACAACACAGCTGACTTTAGAAAAGGCCATGGAGCATTCTAGGAGAATCTAGTTCTAGTTCTTGTTCTAGTCTAGATCAGACCCAAGAATTGTGGCTGGTGTGTTAAAGTGGTAGTGACGTACCAATCTGGCCAATCTGGTCAATCTGTAGATGTGATTGTGAGTACGACACATTATAGTGCTATTTCAAGCTCTGCATTGACACTGTGTAGGTAGGGCCTTTGCAAACATGAAGAAAGTGAAACAGCAGTCACACATGCACTACATGGAGACACCAGACAGCATACTAGATCACAATGTCTGACAAGAAGAGATGATGCAAAAGGAGTGTGTGCACAGGCACATCATAAAGCGAATGCTCAGAATGTGTTGTCCACTTCTCTTTTCTAAAGAGCAACACAACCAAGAGTGGAAATCCCACACGAAGGCTACTCAAGTAATAGTAACAAACTATATTTTAAAAAAACGACAAGAACAATTTGCTTTTAAATATCCATTCATCATTCATTCATCTTCAGTAAGCACTCTACCTTGGTCAGGGTCATGGGGGATCCAAAGCCTATCTGTACTACACATGGTGCAAGGCAGGAATACACCCTGAATAAGAGGAGTTAAGAGGTTAGAATTTTCCCCAACCATCTCTTTTTGCATTTTTGTGAAATTAAGCCTTCATGGTGTTCTTACACAACAGCTTATTAGAAGTTATGAGATTATGTACTGTAGTCACATGCTGTAGTCCCGAGGCAACAAGAATGCATTTTTTTAATCATTTCAAAAATTCATTATTCAGAGGCAAAAGGCATTTGCTAAATGCAATTAAATTTTTTTGGAGCTGAAAGAAATCATGCAGTACATGTACAAATAAATTGTACTACCAGCTGGATGCTGAGGATGGCACTAAGGAGTCAGACGACTGCATGGTCTCATACACTTAGGATTGGCATTGGGTTCAGTAGGTGGGTTTTCAGCTAGCTTCTACCAAAATCCCTGACTACATGTTAAATGCAGACTACTTTTAACAGTTATACACACACACACACACACACACACACACACACACACACACACACACACACACACACACAGTACTGTGAAAAAGTCTTAGGCACCCTATTTTTTTTAGTCCAAAATTTGTTATAGATGTTTATTTTACATTATCAAGTCAGTACAAAAACATTTTAGAATTCCAAACATTAGGTTTCCACAAAATTAAATGTTGCAGGAAAATGAATGAAAGAAGAAATATTTCATAAGAGACACTTTTCAGACAAAAACATAATGAATGGTGGTAAGAAGCAAGTGCAACAGTCAAAGTCTCTGCGGCTGCTTCTGAAAGATGCTCAGTAAAACGTACAGCTTATTTCCTTATAAACCTGCACTAATTGTGCCTGAGACTATTCACACACACACACACACACACACACACACACACACCTAAAATTATATATTTATATATTTTTATATATTTTTTTAATATTTATATATTTTTATATATTTTTATTTATATTTATATTATATATTTATATAATATATTAATTTAAATTATATATATATATATATATAATTTTTATTATTATCACCATTATTAGTGACAGTTATGTAATGTAATAAGCATTTAAGCATGCATATTTACTCAAACAATAAATTTTTAAATTGTTATTTTTTTCTTACACGATTTTACATTTTCACAGAAAAACACGTAGCTGTGTCTCTTTAAAGCGCAACGGCCATTTCAGTTCTAACCAATAGAAATCAAGAGCATCCACCTCTTCGCGTCCTTATTGGATAACGGTAAAGAAAGCTCTGTCCAATCAGCGATGGTTTCCGGCCGGAACCAAACCGTTGTCCTGTGAGCGCGCCTTTTGGGTGCGCACGCTGATTGGATGCGTTCCAAACCAGTTCCCTCCTCCCTGTATAGGACTACTACATAGGGTGTAAAATAACAAAATCTACACCCTATATAGTCCACTTTGTGTCCAGAATGGCGCGATTTGGGATCGAGCCCTTCCCTCGTCAGACTGAGGGGAGCCTGGAGGACTCTGCTTGCTGCCGTGCCGAGTAAGCAGTCTGGCTGAGGCTGCAGTGCAGCCCGAATGGGGCGACTGGCCCCATGCCATTAACGCCAGTCCGAATTAGCTCAGTGTGGACTATAATCACGCACTGAATACTGAATTGCTGTGCACCTCTTGGTGAAACCTATTTGAGTTTTATTTTATTTTTTTTTCAGAGCAACATTTTCCTATACTATATACAAGGCTGTATTTTCGTTCTTTGAAGCAGCTCTGGGAACCAGTCGGTGGTGGAAACAGGACAAGAACAAGATTTTAAACTGTAAGTTTGCATCCAGTGTGAAATCTTAAGTTGTGGTTTCAGAGTAAAAGTGCTGAGACATTCCTGTGCAAGCTGATGATTGGTATTTGGCAGGAATGCTATATATATATATATATAAATCATAGAAACCATGACTTAATGGCACTGTATCTTTTGGGTCAAATAAGGACTTCACAGCTCAAGTGACTTTTTAAAAAACAAAAGAAAAAAAAAATAATTTTGCATTTTTAATTTTGGGTCATTTGGTGTTAAATGCAGAAGTGTGACTATGAAACGCTGGATAATTAAAAACGCTAATGTTTTAATGAAGCGACTGTAATGAAGCGACTGTAATGTTAAGCTGAAATTGTTGTCTTTACAGTTAGCTGTGCTAGCTGCCTTCATTCCATATGACTAGCCGAGCTTAGTTAGTTGGCTAGCTAGCTAGCTGTTTCTTTGTTTAGGAAACCTCGCTTCAAAGCATAAAGTCGTGTCTTTCTAGCAGAACGACTCGCACTTGGGGAAATTGAACCGTTTTTAAGGTCGTTTCTCGGAACGGTGTGAAAACATACAGATTAACTGACTTCGATTTTGAATTGAACTTTGTGTTCAACAGCGCGAGACGAAGTCGGTTGAATCGTGTGTGCTAACGTTAGCATTGCGGGGGGACAATATGGCTAGCGGTGGTTTAACGTGTTTTCTGTTCAATGTAGACTCTTGTTTGGTTAAGAGTCTGTACTTGGAATGACTGAAGTGGAAAATGAGCTGTCTTGTTGTCCATAAAATGTGGCAGACAGGCTAAATTTGTCCCNACAGACACAGTTTCCTTTGATCGCGGAATTTATATAACTAACGACGCTTTTGAATGAGAGGAATTTGCTCTGAAACTTTATGCTGACGTTTTATAGGTTTGTTCAGACAGGAACAGAACTCAGACTAGTCTCAGGTATTGAGTTATTGTTATTATTATTATTAGTATTAGTATTATTATTATTTTCGAGGCTCCAGCAGCTCTATGGACTACACAGTCCTACATTTAGCCAGCTGCAGGGGCTGATGAGGTCATGTAGGCGGGCTGCGACATGCCAGTGTGTCTCCCATCTTAAAATGCTCTATGCGTCCACACACACACACACACACACACACACCAAGGGCAATACACCGTCTGCTCCACTGAAGCTGCAAACCACTTTGACGAGACACCAGTCTCTGTTATTTTGTCTCACAGAGATCTCCAATCCTCTGCAGCGCGCGAGCTGCTGCTCCTGCAGACCGACAATCATGGTGAGCTCATGCATCATTTTTCAAGAAAATTCATCTGTTGTTGCATTAAAGTCTGCTTCAGTTGATAACACATTTCCTTGCTTTCCCTACTGTTATTTTGTTTTGTTTTTGCATGCAGTCATATTTGTGTTATTTGCTTCATTTTTGTCTTTGATCTCTAGTATAAATTGTGATAGCTCTTTGATTCAGGTTTTTTTTTTTTGCATGCATGCATTTATATTTCCTTGTTTGGAATATCCTCTCATCTAGTCTGACTCTGCAGCAGTACCAGGCAGCGTCGGGCACCATTGCCTGCGTTCCTTGCTCAGCTGGAAGTTTGCATTTTCCTGACTGTGTGTGTGTGTGTGTGTGTGTGTGTGTGTGTACGCTGCAGCAGCACTGAGGGTTCATCGGGTTCGCAGTGGCGGGTTGAGACAGGACGGGCGGGGGAGGAGAGGCGGGGGAGAGGGGGGGAAAAAGTGACCTCTTTTTACTTGGCTTGGAAGCGCTGGAAGACCTGCAGTCGGGGAAGCGGAATAGAAGGGATTTGAACAGGTGCCGGGCCGTGCTATTGTGGCCATGTGTGCTTTGCTTAAGGACGATCAGTTTTCTTCATTTGTCACTTAGGATTTTGGACGCGTGCGTCCTAAGCTCCGTTTTATCCGAGATCAGTCAGGACCGTTACCCATTCCTTATTTGGAAAAGTCTGTGGTCTGATGTATTAGATGAAAGATCACCTTACAGTTAGTCTAACCCTCATCTGACAGTGACTAAATAATCATCCACCCCTCAAGGCATTGGCTTTTGCCTGTTGCTTACCTCATTATATCCTTTGCCACTTTGCGCACCAGTCAGAAATATGTAGCTGTGGGGCAGATATTATCATGTCATTAGTACATTTATCTTGTTTCTTGTATGAAGCACTGCAGTAGTTCTTTACCTTAACCTTATATACCAATATACCAGATTGTTAATACCCCTCATGTTTTTGTCGTCCCTCCCCCCTTCTCGTTTCTCTTCAAGCTTCCTGCTGCAGAATTGAACTGACAGGCGCGATGGAGGATCCCCAGAGGTATGTTCCAGTACTCTAAATCGTAAAACAACGAGCATGAAATTACATTCAAACAGGAATCAGGCTGTATGTGCTGCAGATGCCTTGGCATGTCACTTCCTCTCTTTTCTCCTCCATGTCTCATCTCTGTCTCAGGGTTAACATCTGGGCCCCTGCGCAGGCCGGGGTGATGGGGAGCCACAGCGAGAATTCGACATTCCTTCAGCCTGATGTAGGATAGAAGTGGTTTATTAACATGGAGTCTCCTTTAACGGGGTCCGAAGAGCCTCCCTGTACATTTTTGTTTCCTGAATTGTGTATATTCTCATTTTTATGGTATGTGGTAAAGATGAAATATGACTATGGGGCTGTTTTCCTCCCCATCTGTGTGATTTTTTTAATACTATGATAGAAACGCTCGGGACTCTAAGCCTTAATGATAATGATAATTTCATGTTCTTGGGAGGACACAAAGTAGCGCCAAACGCCACAAAGCACCTTGTGACAGAGCTGACAGATTGGAGCTGTACAGACCTGCACGTCTGCACCGTTTACAACCTCCACAGGGCCGAGAAAACCTGCAGCAGCATGTCATCCACTTGTCCACTACCTACAGAAGCAGGATCCTTTTTTTGTCCCAGCGTTCGTACCATTGTGTTTCTCCACAGACTCTCCAAGACTTCAGTATTGAATATTGTTCCAATATTATATCTTCCAGTCACACTGCTAGGGGCAAATACTTCAGGAGGGAGAAATAAATTATCTACATACCCACAATCCAACTACACACTTTTCCAGCACACACCCTGACACTAAACTCTGCCAGAATTCATCAGTCAGTTTGTCCCTCTGTTTCTTCATTTTCAGATCCACCCTTAACCTACAGCAGCTGATCTCGTCTTCACACACTAATCTACTGAAACCTATATTCTCACACTTGACAGTATTTACTGAGGCTAAGAGTCCCCAATTCCCACGCAGTTACTAGACGCTTTGTAGTACACAGTAATTTTTACAATTTTTTGTTTTAAAACCTTGCTTTGATTTTTTTTTTTTTTTTTTTGAATTTTTTTTGGGGCTTCTTTTTTTTTTTTTTTTTTTTTCCTTTTGCTTTGCCAGTATATTAAAGTGTAATCATGTGCGTTGTGATATAGAAGTAGCTGTAGAAACCGCATTGTTTCCTTGTGGTAAGTGACTGAGATGCTGCCACGGATTTGAGACACTGATGAATGGTGCTATTTTGGACTTTAATCTGCTCCTTGGTAAGGTAGCCGAGATGGTTTTTATTTCATATCTCTTCACGTTTTGGAGAAGGTGTTTGGTTCTTTGTCGTATGGTTGTTGTAACTTGGTCTGGATCGACTTTTTTTCCTTCTCCCCTCCCTACCTCCCTCCCTCCCTCCCTCCCTCCTCCCCTCCTCCCACTGTCGTTCCTGTGCGGCTTTCTCTTTGGATTAAAAAAAAAAAAAAAAAAAAAAAGGATGCACACTAACAAAGACCACGAAGAACATTTTTCTCGGAGGAGATGGTCTCATTCAACATGGTGATCGCAAACAAAAAAAAACAGCGGGAGCAATCACAAAACTGCAATTATTAATGTTTTCCCTTTAAGGTCCAGAGCTGATATGATGGATTAGTTACATTTACTGGCACTAGATTATTTGGCAGTGGCAAAATAGCATACCACCTGTGAGCGTTTTTCTCCTTGATGGTACTATCAAGGACCCGTCTCTAGGAATGTATTTAGCACTTAAAGAATGCAAAACGATGGAACTTTGGGCAGGGAGTTGGTTTCTTGTGAGGTGTCTTCTGCTTATGTAAATATATGTTCACACAGGGAAAGGTACTACTGAGAGCCTTTCCTGTGGGACAACTCCAAAAGCATAGTTTTCTGGGAAATCGTCCATGGATAGGTTGGTTCAAGGATACCAATCAGCAGCATAGCAGCATAGTCTTCACCAGCCGGTAATTATAAGATGCTTCTAGCAGCCAAGACCCTCACGTCTCACAGCACACAATCTGCTCATGCTCTTTCCTACGCTGAAAATGTAGCACTGATGAATTAGTGTTCTTCAAGGTTTTTTTTTGTTTTGTTTTTTTTTAACGAATGGTTTTGTGAATGACTTGTAGGTTGCATTGAGGATAGAAAACCAAAAAAGCTTAATTTATTTTTGGGCAATTCAGTAGCAAAGTGTTGTCCTTCAGTATTTGCAGTTTTGTCTTTGCTTCCAGTTTAACATATACTTTGAACAATCCCAATTCAGTGACCAACTTGAAAGCCCACTGTAGTTCCTTTTTTGTCTTCCTTTTTTTTTTTTTTTTTTTTTTTTTTTTTTAAATTCCACTATAGTGGGAATTAAAGAAAAAAAAGCTTCCCAGCTTGCTCTAGATCTTCCCTAGTGCATCAGCTGCATGCTTTCTGCTTTGATTTGTTTTCATCTTCCTCTTGACTTTGCATTTTCTCATAGGCTAGGTATTCTAGCTCCTGTAAATAGCATAGATTAGGTAGGGTCTGTTGTACTATGTTGAAATACTATAATAACTATTGGTGTAAAAAAAAAAAAGAAAAAAAGTCAGCTTTGTGATCAATAATGAAGCATTCTGTATTGTACAAGTAATTTTGACAATTTAAGCAGTAGTTCAATAAACATGCAAGCGCTCACGGTGTGTTTTGTGCGATTTTTTTTGGCGCTCTTAAGCTATACTAGTACTAGTTTGCTATACTAGTTCTCTCCTGCAGAAGAAAATTATTAATAACACAATTATATTAGAGGTTAGTACTTGGGATGCATTTCCCCCCCCGCCACATGAAGAAAATGATTCCTTTACAAGGGTCAAGTCTATCTCAGATGATTCATCGTACGCCTTCTGCCTGACTGGCATTGATCGGATCCCCACCATTTATCTTCATGTTGCAGGTGGGGAGCTATTAATCTCTATAGCTCTGAGGTTCACTCAAGTACACAAGCCCCTTCTCCATGACAAATTCTTGATCCACAAAGGGCATTATTATCATCACTTATTTATTAAATCTTTATTTCTAACTCGTGCTCCGTCACACAGTAGACGTTCTGCTACATGGCAGAAAATAAACGCTACAACATCCAGTGTTATTAGAAAACCCTCTTTGTGGTGACTTTCTCTTTTAATCACATGGAAACTGCTGCAAGGAAATTAGAGTTGCACAATGATTCACTGACCTCGACCCACTCAGAGCGAGTCCTCAACACAGACACCTTAGTCTTTTGGTTTTTCCATGTTAATTTTCCCAGTTTGTGTGTACTGGTATTTTCCAAATGTTCTCTCTTGAATATACAGCATTTAATGAAGGCTTTCTCTGAGGCAGGTGTTGTGGGCTCATGTCATTTTTGACTTTATCTGTAGGATTAGTTATGACATATAAAATGATAAGCTCTGGTGTCCAGTGAAAGTACACACATCTTTTCCTTCTTGAGTTAAATCTGATTTGGTATCGATTCCTAGCACAAAAGGCCTTTCATTGCCAGCATGTTACCAGTAGTGTGTGTTACATGCTCACATAACGTTAATGCTTTTAACCAAGTTGAGGGCGAATTAATAAGGTGTCCATTTCTCAGTTAATGGGTGCGCATGGGCTACTGCCAGGGCGAAGGTTAAATAAAATAGCAGTCATAGCAGTACCCTGATTAAAGGACACCGAGGAGCTGAAGGTTCTATAGTAATTCTTTAATAAAAATTAAAGTTAACTTAAGTTTGGGAGGGAAAAAAAAAACACTCCTGAAGCTCCACCTTCCTTCTAATTAACTTCCTACAAGTTCCCATCTTTCCCTTTACAAGGCTACCTGACTGTGATTACCTTCCTCAAGAAGTTCTCTCCCTGGATCTGTTTACTCCTCTGCCAAGACTTCCATATCACACTTCCACATCGCAACTTCACCAGGTGCTTATCTCCTAGACGTTCCACAGCTACTACCAGACAAAGACACAGGACATCAGAAAGACATGCATCAGTTTAACTCTGGCCTGGCTGTCTGGTGAAAAGCAGAAGCCACCTAGAGCTCCAGGACAAGTTCTCAGAGTTCTAATTCCTACTGCAGTGCCACAATCATTCTCCATACAATTCAGCCAAAGGTGTGGTCTGGTTCAAAGATGCAGCCCCGATCCAAGTTGTTTCAAAAGATGGTCTAATTCACCAAGACTGTCAATCTTTCAGGTTCTAGCACAGGCAAGGAACCTACCTAACAATTGCTCAGTTTTGACGTACTATAACTAAACATTTCAAATGACCTGGATAACTGAAAACATGAAGACATCAAGAGCTTCAGAAGGATGATCGATTAAAGGTGAAGTGTGTTACAATTCTATGGCTAGAACTAAATTTTGCAGTAGTGTGTGTTGAGGAGCAGCCATAATCTTAAAGGAGGGGTTCCCAATCCAGTCCTCAGTGCTCTCCAGGGGAAGAAAAAAAAAACAAAAACAACATTTTCCTGTTTTATTGATGTTCTTAACACAAGTGTACCAGCCATTGCTGTTAATAGATTGGCTCATGTGTGTTTGGAACTGCCTTCATTTTAATCTTCTTGTTTTATTTGCTCCAAGATGCAAATTTAATTCATGATTGGTTTTATAATTAGTTAATGATCAGGCAGTCAGGCTAAAGAATCTCCAAGAACCAGGAATTTCCAGAACCAGGAGCAGAAAAACCTCCTTTAAGAACAATGCAAGGATCTTAAAGCTGAGCTTTAATGGCTGGAAAATCCATTAAGACAACATGAATGATGGGTACTCGGTCTGCTAATTTGATAATAGGGCTCCACACAGGAAAGGGTGAAATCCTGTTTATGTGAGGCCCTGTGCAGAAAGCTGTTATCCTCAAGGACCCACAGGATGCTTTCGGGTTGCCAGATGCAGCTTAAACTGTTTCCACTCCCGATTGAATGAATTGACAGAAATGCTGCTCTGAAAAACAGGGTTAAACACCATTGTTATGAAGCCATCTGTAAACTGTTATGGTTTCAAGGTTTATGACTTCTTTTGGGGAAAAAAAACAAAACAAAAAAAAAACAACAGGTCTATGCCCAAGAAAGGCTGTGCAGAATCAAATACAAACCTTGCCTTGAACAGTGCCTTGAAAAAAAATCCTCGGTTTAATCATAGAGCCAAAGCTTTTCATCAGTCTTTCAACATTACAAGCTCCCCATGTGGGGAAAAACGTCCGTCCCAAATCACAAAGCAGTCAGAATCTCAGCTTTCTCAGAATCTCACCCCTCCCTTCCACTTTTTCACAATCCATCGAGGTGAACGAGTGCATTTGGCATACATTTGTTGGCGCTCAGCCACGACGCACAGAACTTTGTTCCTGCTGTAGCTCCACTGCAGTTGTAGGAGAACACGGACGTACATGGCATTACCAAAGGAAAAAGGGCATTACTGACTGTGGTTTGAGACGACACCTTTGCGTTCATCTCAACCAAAAATAATAGTAGAGGTTTGCTTTTGCCAGGCCAAACAAGTTCCTTCTGTAGACTAAACTTAAGCATACTAAGTTTGTGCTAGATCAAGTTGAGATGAGGACACCGCTCAGCAAAAGTAAACATCAAACCCAGATGCCTCACAGAAACAAAGCTTGCCTACCAGAAAAAAGAGGAATCAATCCCAATCCCAATCTGCTGTGATAAGACTCGCAGTAATATATTTGGTTTATAGAAATGCAGTTTACTCAGTGTTCATTGGACACTGGTGTGCTGTAGAATATTTCATTCTCCAGGCTTAAAACCATAAGTATCATCCAATCATATGTAACCACAATATTACTCCCTTTCAGGCTGCACATACTGGTAGATTAAGGAGATCAGTGAAAATTTCCATAGCTTATAAATGTTGATCTACAAAAGGTCTTTACAAATGCTTAAATTTCACATCAAGGCCCTGTGAAATCTTTGGTATTTGGCTTTCTTCCAAAACCTCGGAATTTATTTATGGTCTAGCAGAGAAGAGCACATAGTTCAGATCTTAAACAAAGATTCTTATAATCCCAGATTTACGCAAATTCCTTGTGCTCACAATGTAAATTAAAATGGCTAGCTTTAGGATATTTAAAAAGAAATGTAAGGAGTGATGTCAGGAAATTAGGGCCACTTGGGTCCAGAACATGCCATGAGATGATTTACTATTTTATAAGCGATTTATTCCACCCTATGTTTGACAGAAGTCGCTGTGTTCTTGTAATAAGGCATGTTTCTGTTTAACACAAGTCTTAGTCTGTTTTTCCCTGTCCTCCTTCATGTACTAACAGAGGCTTTGGCTGTTTTAGCAAGAACTAAAACCACCACCGTATATTTTGACAGGGTGTCCACCTTGTCACAGATCATTTTATTGGTCAAAACTGTAGAAAAACTGAAATATGTAATAAAAAGAAGAAAAAAAAAAGAAGCACTTTTACAGGGAATGTACAAATCCATGTGAGGTAGCTAGCCCGCTAGCTAACGTGCCATAAAGTGAGCGTGGCTTCTTTGGGGTCTATTTCCACTTGTGGAGCAAAAATGAACAGAACATTGGGTCACATTGTGTCTGAAATAATATAGTTACTCGATATTAATTTCTTGTTTACAGAACTGATGTATAAAAGCAAAATCACACTCGTAATCGTGCGGTTATGCCGAATATTGGCACGGCTGTGATTTGGCCACAGACACAATCCCGCCGATATTCAGTATAACCGAACTCTTGGTCGTGCGATATTACACATTACTCAGTTACAGCTTTACTAAAGAGTGTGTGAATGTGTGTGTGTCTGCAATAGATCAGCATCCCATCCAGGGTGAATTCTCCGGACTTGTGCCAAGTGCTCAACACGCTCTGGATCCACTACGACCCTGACCAGGATTAGGCGCTTACTGATGACTGAATGAATGAAATGTGATTAAAAAAAATAAAAAATAGAATAAGATCAGATTAAACTAGTATTACTATTTAAACTTATAATAATTTTTTTTCAAAAACCTTTTATTTGGAATGACTGTCAGATGCTTCTTCTGAGAGAAGCTAAATTACTGAGCCATTAGGACATGTTGAGTGACTCCCCCTAGTGGCAGCAAATTGTAACTAGCACTGAATATTTGATCTGAAATGATTATGCCGTTAACATCCATCACTGAAAGGAATAATTCTGAAATTTCATCCACCAAAAATACTAAGTACTTAATATTTTTTACTGAAAAGGCAGTGCGACTTATTAAGATGACATACAATAATGTATTTATTTCTGTCGTGATGTGAGTTGTAATGAATTGCTCAGGAGATTAAATAAATTGGGTTTTTCTTCATTGACGATGAGACCTCTTCAGTTATGGAAGGCCCACTCAAATTGTGAAAGAGTGTGTGCTTTTACCTTTTTAATATCCGTAATATTTATTTTTAACAAATATGTATCAGAGATCAGTGTTCTAAAATGCTCTGTGCAGGGATGTACATAGATTAATGCTGGGTTTTCCAGATTCCAGATGTGTGGATGCAGTACAATCTAAGTACAAACTGTAGACCTGGAGCGATGAACGCAAAAGTACTTCCAGGTGCATTGTGAATTTTTTTTTTTTTAAACAAAGAGGTCAGATTTGTAAAGAACAAACATCAGGTGTAAAACCAGAGAAAACTGGTAACCTACGAAAGACTGAGAGTGATCGCTTTAAAAACTACTCAAATGATATATACTGACATCATCAGTTTCTTTAATCACATAAGTTAGACACTATGATATATACACACACACACACACACACACACACACACACACACACACACACTGATCAGCCATGACATTAAAACCACTGATAGGTGAAGTGAATGACACTGATTATCTTGTCAAGGGGTGGGATATATTAGGCAGCAAGTGAACAGTCAGTTCTTGAAGTTGATGGGTTGGACGCAGGAAAAATGGGCAAGTGTAAGGATCTGAGCGACTCTGACAAGGGCCAAATTGTGAGCATCAGAACTGGAAGAAGGTGGCCTGCTCTGATGAATCACGTTTTCTTATACATCATGTGGATGGCCAGGTGTTTGTGCATCGCTGACCTGGGGAAGAGATTGCACCAGGATGCACTATGGGATGAAGGCAAGGTGGCGGAGGCAGTGTGATGCTCTGGGCAATGTTCTGCTGGGAAGCCTTGGGTCCTGGCATTCATGTGGATGTTACTTTGACACGTACCACCTACCTAAACATTGTAGCAGACCAAACACACCCCTTCATGGCAACTGTATTTCCTAACGGCAGTGGGCTCTTTCAGCAGGATAATGCGCTACACTGTAAAGTTGTTCAGGAATGGTTTGAGGAACATGACAAAGAGTTCAAGGTGTTGACTTGGCCTCCAAATTCCCCAGATCTCAGTCCAATCGAGTATCTGTAGGATGTGCTGGACAAACAAGTCCGATCCATATAGGCCCAACCTCGCAACTTACAGGACTTAAAGGATCTGCTGCTAAAGTCTTGGTGCCAGATACCACCTCACATCTTCAGAGGTCTTGTGGAGTCCATGCCTCGAAGGGTCAGAGCTGTTTTGGTGGCACAAGGAGGACCTACACAATATTAGGCAGGTGGTTTTGATATTATGGCTGATCGGTGTGTATATATACACTGTATAATATGAAAATAGCGACTATTACATCGCCGTTGAGAAGAATGTATTTTATTGAGTCTCCACTCAGCTACGGTTAAACATGTACAGTGTATTTCCTAACAGCAGAGAAAGACAATACAAAGAGATACAGCAGCAACAATTTCCTACAGAATTTAGTCTATCATCGGAGGACACAAATACAATTTCTTTGCATGATAATATCCACATGTACGATATTGAGTTCAAGAGTATTTAATACTGTATAAAATGTCAAAATCAGTGTTCAGTGTAACACCTTGAAGCCTGTGCCGTGTTCACTGTATAAATGATTCATTATCCTTCACTTGATTGTCAGAATGAGGGGTTTGTAAAACACTTGTGTGCTTGTAATGATCATGTTTCGTTCCATTACTAAAAGTACAAAATGCCTTTTTTTTTTTCTTTTTTTTTAAAATTAACACCAACTTATTTATCAGACAAGCTTATGCCCCGTCTGTCTGAAATTTCCATCTATTAGTGTTGAATACTTCCAGGTCTCAGTATCTTGTCCGTTACCTCTCCTAACCTTTCATGGTGAAAATCGTGAAATCGTGCGGTCACGTCTCGTTTTTTGTCCGGGCGCTGTGTGAGCTTTTCGTCGCCTTGATGCTGCTTTTTGTCTCTTGTCCAGAGCTCTCCGAAAGGTTGTCTTTGGATCCATTCTTCTTCTGCAGAAAGAAAAACACAGACATTTCTGAACAAGACTGTAAAACCATCTCGCAGCAACCGGTCATTTCTGAGCACATTCATGCAGACTAAAACTGTCTGGTCTTCATGAAACATGAGAGCAGTTGATATGTATGTGGAATACCGTAACTGTCAAATTATATGCTGATTTCCAAGCCCTTGATAAGTTAAGCATCATGTACTGTGTATTATAATGGATGTCTGATTGACTCCATTGATAGCAAACTGTATTTTAATATACTCAATATATCTGTTCATCTCAATTATTATTTTTAAAATTAAATTATTTCTCCCAATTTAGTCATTTGCTAATTCCCAACCACTAGCTAACTCTCCCCTGTCACACAACAGCTCCCTGCTTCTTGCGAAACACGCAAAGCTAGCAGCTTAACACACTCCGAGGAAAGGGCTATCTACCCTCTTCCTCATACATGAACTCACAGATGTGCGTGATTGGCTAGTGCCACTTTGACTGACAGGGGAGAAAGTAATGTCACCCTTCCCATCTTTCTCTTAGACTCCTGGATGGCTGTGGAACTGAGAGACGGTGAACATGGGACAGTAACCTCACATTCACCAACTCTGAACTTGTGCATGGCAGTGTTTTCCCTGAATGAAGCACTGTTCCAGAGACCAGAAACTGACCTGTGAGGTGGCAGTACAGGACCCCGTCATGTCTACAGTGCGCGTAACAGGAAGTGGAGGCACCAGATCAGTCCGAGAGCTAAACAGAAACAGAGAAAACACACACCTGAGTCCAACTTTGTGTGGATGAGTTTGACACTCGAGTTGTTTCTTGTCACCTGTGAATGACCTATTGAAAGAAACATGATCACTGAATTGAGCAAAGTTATTCCTGGACTCACTTGACCTCCGAGAGGACAGACCTCTCCCCATCGGAGCAGTGCGAGCGCCGGTACTGTCGGTAGCTCCGGGGAGAGTGAGAGTGCCGGATACGGATCGGGTCACCTTGAGTTCTGAAATGAGATATTTTGTCACAGTGACAGTCAGTAGAGGAGATTTAGTAGAGGAATTAATAATCTTTTTTTCATGATGCAATTGGCAATATCACCCCATAAGCCACATTTTGTGCTCAAATATTGCTAACACTTAAAACGTCACACTGTTTTTATTAAGAAGATTCTCTTCCATTCATCAAAATTTTTGTTTAATTTCTTTGGATTTCTGCTGCTTCCATTAAGAAACATTTTTTTTCCTGATATACAATAACATAAAAGAACATTCATATAAATCCTTGTTCAAGCATTACATAGGACTGGGAGTTCAAGAACAAGAGTACTCGGGTGGATTAAGGTCTACACAGGCCCCTAGGCTCAGGGATTTTAAGAGCCTCCCCAACACCACACACACACACACACACACACACACACCAACCTAAAAACACACTTGAGTCAAATCCACACGTTTTACCATGTTCTACTTTAAGTCCCACTTTGAGTTTCCTGAATCATTTTCTTAGACAAGTGAATTTACAGAAAGTCTACCAGGAAAATCAACNCCTCGCACTCTTTCACCGTTAAAACTGAAGCGTCCCGCGGCTTCTGTGAACAGTGTAAAGCCCGCCTTCTTTGATTCGATTGGCCAGCTTAAACATTTTGACGTTGACGAGCGCTGCTAGACCGCCGAGACAGACCACCTTAACAAATGTTACTTTTCTAACTTTTTGTCATCCTAACAACATGCACAGCGGTGCATAATGGAGTGCGGCAGGGCAGCATCAAAACTATCAAATACTGGTGGGTGGCAAGTTGGCCATATCTAATTATTATTATGTATTTATTTATTTATTACTGGCACCATTATGTCTATGGTGGTTCCGAACCTGTATCTGCTGTTTGTAGCTTAGTGAAGTTACAGTTGAAATTGACGTAGGGAGGAGTGATGTTAACCTGTAATGCGCAGAGATCGCTTGTCAGTTGCCTGTTGTTTCCTCAAAAATCTCTTGTCCAATCGAATACATGCGTGGGATTTGATAAGATGGTTAAAAACCCCTGTTCACTGTGGCCCCTAGCCTACAGCCCAGGTTAGCCTGTGCATTAATCCGCCCCTGAGAGCACTGGTTAGTCAGACTCAATAAAACCACTGCCACATCTTCTAGAGTATTTTTGGATACAGTTGGCGTTAACCTTAAAGCTACTCTATTTCTACTCCATTCCTAATTCCACAGACAGACACCTCTGTACTCAGGAGTTTGTTCGGATGTTAATGTTAGCATATTTTCGGTAAACACACCATCTTGATTAGTGAAGACAGGAGAGATCGATTCACTCACTCTACTTTCTTATATGGAATCTCCTTCAGCTGTTCCACTGTGAGACCGGATGGATCCACCAACTCCTTCCTGCACACACACATCATTACAACCGTGACAGAGTGAATCATCCAAACCACAGTATCTGTCTGCCAGGAGCGAGTTAAAAAAAAAAAAGAAGTTCACACAGGCTTTATCAGAGCTGCTCAGAACATCATACTTACTGTATATGCTTCCACAGCTGCTCTTTCGCCTGAACATCTGGACTTCTCCTACAAAAAAAATAAAACATGCAGTCACTTATTGACACTTCACCCAAACGAGTAAACATACGACGCATGAATAAGCTGTTTCAGATGTTTCTTTTTCTTGAGCAGTGGAATTTTCTGCTGCGAAACCCTGGTTTTAAGATGATCAGCACCCCCACAGCTGTCATATCTCCCCCTGAAGAGAATAACAGCAGGAGTTCAGAGGATCTTTTAAGCTTCTTTATATTCTTAGGCTTGGACTGCCCTCTCTTTAAGACCATGGCTTTCAACAATTTTTATGTCTGTCAATTTTTCTATGTTTTCTGGAGGAAAAAAAAAGATTTTTAAAGGAAATCTAACAAGAACGAGTTTTGTTTTCCAATCGTTTGAGTGGAAAATAACATCGTATCATTGTAAGTCGATACGAGACGTATCCCGCAGACAAGGGCTCGTTGAAACCTCTGCTTTGTTTGACAACACTGCAGTACAGACAGGAGAAGTGGAAACACTATCGGGTACGATCGGGAATACTAACGATCTAGAGCGATGGCGCGAGCGACGGTGGTTGGGGTCATTCGGGTTTTTCTCCTTTTGCCTGCGAAGCACAGCCTCCCACTGCGGGCCGGAATCTACCATCTCGTTCTCCTGCCGGGACCTACAGCAAACACACAGCTATCACACACCATCACACTGTCCACAGCCAATGACACTTTCTACATGAAGACCACCATGACTGATTTGCTCTGCTGTTGGTTTTAGTGCGTGGGGAAAGAAAAGACTCTGTACCGGTTCCTCTTTTTACGATGCTCTCTGCTGGAATTCTCTGACTCGCTGCCGCTGCTTGTGTTGCCTCGGGAACGTGACCTGAGGGGTCAAACAAGAGGGGTTAAAAGTTGATGAGAAGGCAAAAAAAATANGAAGAACTACTGCGTTTAATTTTTAAATAGTATATAACTGCTTAGCTTTTCTATATGATTTTGGGTGATTACTTTTTGTAAAATGTTATGAAAATCAGACCTGCATATCTAAATACATCTTACACCCGACAACTGTTTGTGAATAGAAAACATGCTTAAAAAAAAAAACACACACATCATTCCAAACTTTGCAGTGATTTCCATAAATAAACCGAACTGCCCACCTTCTCCGGTGCTGTTTGCTGGATGGATCCTCACTGCTCTGGCCTTTCCTGTAACAGCACACGATCATAGCATTTGGCTTTTCTCATCCAGGTCTTAACAAATTCAGGCTGTGAGATAAGCTCCCTATGCGCTTTGATGCTTTATCGCTACTTATTTATGCAGCGGGTTTCTTTCATCAGTGCCTAGCCTAGGGCAGGATCTAGACGGCTCTCTGCTCCGAGTCTAAAGCTCTAGGATATTGATGATTTGGATCTCTTTACGCCTTTACAGCCCAGGAGTCAAAGGCAATCATGTGGCATGAAGGACACAAATCACACATCATGTATTGTAGATATTAAGAGCTGAAATATTTCTATTATTTTCACAGAGCATCGCTTAGAAATCTGAATAAAGCACGTCGGTGTGGTTTTCAGTGCAGGCTGCAGACTATTGATTAAGTGTCACCTTTATTTTTCCCTTGGCAAAGTGTCATTACTTTCGTGGCAATGTGACTAAAGAGTGATCTCCCTCAGTCTCATGGTGTTTTTTACATTTCCATGAAGAGAGAGAGACAGAGTGAAATGTCCTAAGAACAGCACAGTGAAATTTCTTACTTCAGAGTGTAGAGTCAGCCATAATTCAGCACAGAATCAAGCTCAAGCTGTGGGATTTAAACTCATCACCTTCTGATCTTCAGCGGGCTAGAACTTTAACCACTGAGCTGCCACTGCTGTGAGCGTTTCTCAGGAAATTGTGTGACCATGTTTCGCCTCGAACAGAAATAATAACGCAATCGAGATTCACACTTTTTGGGGAATTTGCAAGGTGTCAGGTAGAGCCGTGTTTAGACCGATTTGGCTTTCACAGTCAAAAAATCGAAGAAGAATTCTTTAGTCGTGAGTAAAGATCAGAGGTCTTAGAGCACATGGTGGGGTGTGTTCACTATCGGCTGATTTAATGTCAGTGTGAGCAAAGAAGAAAATATTCTCTCAGATTTCCGATTAAAATCTCAGCTACAACGCTCATCTAAAAGCTACCGATAGGAGGATGGCAGAGGATGACGCAGAAGTCACAGGACGGCTACAAATACAGTACTGACAATGGCAAAACATCAACAAAACATACTCGGAAGAAGGTTTGTGTTTATGCAATCGGTCTTACGGTCTTCATTCCTTACTGTGTGCTGCCTGGTATTCCAATATACTTTTCTTACGTGCGGCCCACCACACTTGCCATCCCAGAGTGTGTGGAGGGTATTGTTCCACTTACACCCCGGCGCTTTGCCAGCAACGTTACAAAGTTTCATTCATTAAATGAACGACACGTCGCACGTTTTAGAGGTTTATAGTTAGATTTACTGTCTGAGAGACATGTTAGTTCCTGTTATCACTTCTGTTATAGCTGTGATAAACAGGCATTCCCTTACCAGCCTCTCCTCTCTCTCTCTCTCTCTCTCTCTCTCTCGCTCACACTAAAAAAATGCAGCTTGTCATTTTGCAGAGAAACTGTAAAGCAAAACTTTGCAAACAATAAATGATACATCAACGTCTCCTTTATTAAAAAAAAAAATCCGTTTCATATTAGGCTTAGATTATGTGGAGCATCTGCCATACAAATCCTTATGTTATGAGCTGTTACCATAGAAACAATAACGTATCAGAAAGAGCACATTAACATCCTGCTGTAATCAAAGAGCTTAAAAACTGGAACTGGTCACCGAGATCCCATACTATGTACATTTTATTGCATTTCCTGCTCCAGCATGCTTGAATCAGCTCAGAAACTGCTTGATGGTTAGCTGACTCCGGTGCGTCAGTGCAAGGCAACTTGACTTACTAGTACTAGTGCTAGGAAAATTACCACAGGATTGAAAAAAAAACATAGTATGGGATTTTAAAAGAACTCTACCTTTAACGCTTAATAATGTTGTTTATTTTTTCTGTTAGTCACTACAATTATTAGATACTGACGGGAAACTTGTTAATTGAGTAATGACAGTTCCCAGTAGGAAGTGTTTTTTTGTTTTGTTTTTTTAAGCAGGTATACACACGCTGTACCTGTGCCGCGAGGAGTTCATAACCTCGTTCTCGCTGCCTCCTGACGGCGAACGTCTGCGCGTGTTCGGGAATTTGGGAGATTTGTTTCGCTCGCTGGCCGAGTTGTACAGCCCGCTGAGGAAAAACAAAGAATGACAGACTTTCACACTGAAACTGTGGCGTGGAATGAAAGGGAAAATGGTAAATCTAAAGCTGTTGGCATTTTCTTCAGAAAGCTNTCAGAAAGCTTAGCTCATGTTCTGAAGTAACGGGAGACACGGTTGGCAACTAATACCTTTGGAGTGATTTGAGATTTGTTTTCAAAGGGGTTGGAAGGGAAATCGACTTAATCCAGTACTTGATCTTTATCTTGCTATAAGTCGTGGCTTGTGTGTGTGTATTCGTGCATGTTTACATGCAGGATTATCCAAAACTTCATCCACACTTTAAACACAACCTGTATCATAACTGTACCTCTGTGGCGCATTCTCGTCCCAGGGGACCACGTGCTTGCTTGGCTGATCCTCAGACATGCTCTCCGTCTTGGACACTTTGGGGCTTGGACAAAATGAAACAAGTCTTTAGTCTCACTCTGTTATACTGAATTGACAATACGTCTACAATCTGCTTCACAGTCTTTATCACACAAAAGTGTGTGCGGTCAGTACCTCTTGGCTGGTGGGAGTGTGCTGCCTTTGGCCTGGCCTTCACCCAGGGAATTTCCTGCCTTTGTGACTGATCGGCTCCCATTGTTCAAGCCTGGAAGACACAGCGAAGGAGTATGCGTACTATTTCACTTTTAGATTAATGTTACAGCTCCACATACAGCACAATACAATACATCACTGTCAGGTCTGAGCATAACTTACAGTGTCTGTGGGGATCCATCACCAAATAAAGTCATCAAGTAAACTAAGAAATGCTTAGTAGAGTCCGACTTTGACGACTGATTGAGACACATTACGTACGTACCAATTCTTCTATTCATCCTCAACTGGCGAAAGAGTCATCATAGCTCATATTAATAGCTTTTAGTCAGAATCAGAGCAACACTGATACTTTTGGTTTGTTTGGCTTCATACAAAACAAAACAGTAGCTGAAAAGCAGGTAGCACTGAAAACATACTAAACTTAATCAAGTGCATGTCAAAATCATAACAATTATTAAATAACTAGATAATAGTTAGATAATTCTAGAAATAACTACTTTAAAATGTTTTGTGTAACACATCTAGTTTCTCTTTTTGTTCATTGGTCCAAATATCCAAACCTCATGGCATCTCTGGAGTGCTACAGCTCTATCCTTTGGCAACTCGCGGCTCACCACACACGATGTCCTGCAGTTGAGTCGAATCGCTTTCTCACTGCAATCGAACCACACTAAAGCTCACCCCTTGCTCAATGGCTCTAGGTCCGTTTGTTTTGGTCCATACCAGTGTGCTCGCTGTGTTGATCTTCCCAAATGAAGTGCCCCAAGGTGGGTCTAGTGAAAGCATCCTTATTCTGTGACATTTAGGCTTCCCAATCTTCTCAACCATGTGGAATGGACTGGAGGGAAGCCATGGCCAATATCACAGGAGCGGGTTGGACGTAGACAATTTCTAACCCCTTCAAAGTAGCATCATATAGGCTCCAGATTCTCATTCCTCACTCTTGTAAATACATATTGTACATATCATTTGTATTGCAGTTACTGAATAATTCATAGGCATGACAATAATATCTCTCATTTCCCTCGAAGAACTGCATTCATTTTTTTTTTTGCACTAATACTGAGCAATAATAATAAGGAGATTTTTTTATGCTCATAGCGAACTGTGCCAGTTACTGAAGATAAAAACAAGCAGTTTAGATTTAGATACACTATATGGCCAAAAGTATGTGGACATCTGACTATCACATCCATATGTGAGCTTTCCTCAAACTCTGCCACAAAATTAGAAGCACCCAACTGTCTACGATGTCCTTATATGCTGTAGCATTAAAATTTCCCTTCACTGGAACTAAGAGGCCCAAACCTGTTCCAGCATGACAATGCGCCTGTGCGCAAAGTGAGCTCCATGAAGACATGGTTTGCAAAGGTTGGAGTGGAAGAACTCTAGTGTCCTGCACAGAGCCCTGACCTCAACCCCACCGAACACCTTTTGGATGAACTGGAATGTGGACTGCGCCCCAGGCCTCCTCGCCCGACATCAATACCCAACCTTACTATGTCTCCAGGAGCTGAATGAGCAAAAATCCCCATAGCCATGCTCATTGGTCCAGTGGAAAGCCTTCCCAGAAGAGTGGAGGCTTTCATAACAGCAAAGGGGAGTAAAACTGGAATGGGATGTTCAGCAAGCACATATGGGTGTGATGGTCAGGTGTCCACAAACTTTTAGCCTTATAATGTATGTTTTAAGTGTACTAACTATAATGTTCATAACTAGTTATCCACATTATTGAGAATATAACTAATTAATAATATGGGATCTGAAAGGGTTAAATTATGAATATTTTATGAATCAATTATTAATTCCTTTATATCCGTAAAATCCCACCTCAACCCAATTTAAAAAGTCTGTTTCAAAATGTGTCGAAAAAACAGTCAAGTTCGATTTTTCTCTCGCATCTGCTATGCATCTGTTCATTTTCTTGCCGTCTAAGTAGCAATCAAATCCTTTTCTTATTTTTGGACTGCATTCACCTTAATCTAATCAAGACTCCTTCTTTGCCTGCGAGAAAAAGAATGAGGAACATTTCTTTGGAAAAAACTCTGACACTCAAAATTTGCTGTTAAATTTAAGTCGATTATGTTGTGTCGGTTGAAATGGTTACAGTGGTGTACGACATTTGAACATCCTGTAATTTCAACATCCACACTATAATTTACAATGTGCTATGACATGCACGGTGTACATACAGCCGATATTTGCGAATGAGAGACAGTGTGAGTGCATATTTGGGTGATCGGGAACCTCAGGGGAACCAAGCGCTCTTTGACAGACAACTAAATGAAAGCTGTTAGGGATAGAACTCGCTTGCGTCGACACACCTGCGAGTTATTGAAGTGAACCTAATCTCACAATCGCTGTAATTAACACGGCTAGCAGCGGAATGACTTGCACATCCAGAATAACAGGATTAGTGCACGCCTGTTCAACATATTACAATATAAATGTTAATTCTTCGGAGATTAGTGTTAATAATCTCATCTACATGAATATGCTGATGTACCATTACCCCGAGGCTGTGGTGTGATCATGTACAAGGCCACACCGACAGCTGGGAATGGTGTTATGTATGGAATAAATTGCTGCAGGTTGTGTCATTGTAGGAAATTATTCAACGACATTGTGTTGCGGCTCGATATCATCCTGATCCAGACAACATACCGGGTCGCGTGCTGAGGGACTGTGCGGAAGAGCTCAAAGATGTCTTCACAGACATCTTCAACATCTCCCTGAGCCAGGCTGTTGTCCCCACATGCTTCAGAACTACCACAATTATACCAGTCCCTAAGAAGCCATCCCCTTCCAGCTTTAATGACTACCGCCCTGTTGCTCTGACCCTCATTGTCATGAAGTGCTTTGAGCGGATAGTCATGCAACACATCAAAGCCATCAGCCCCCCTCTCTTGACCCCTTCCAGTTCGCATATCGGGCCAACCAGTCCACCGATGATGCAATCTCCACTGCTCTCCACTCAGCTCTCTCTCACTTGGAAACAAAAGAATGCTGTTTCTAGATTTCAGTTCGGCGTTTAACACCATCATCCCATAGCAGTTAATACAGAAACTGGACCGGCTTGGCATCAACACTTCCCTGTGCAGTTGGCTGCTGGACTTTCTCACCGGAAGACCACAGGCAGTTCGGGTTGGCAACAACACATCCAGCACTATTACATTAAACACAGGGGCACCACAAGGATGTGTTCTCAGCCTCTAGCTCTTCACCCTGCACACCAATGTACAGCACCAACCTCTTCATAAAGTTTGTGGACGATACAACAGTGGTGGGTCTCATCAGCAACAATGATGAGACAAACTACAGAAATGAGGTGCAAAAACTGGCCATATGGTGCACCAACAATAATCTCTCTCTAAACATAGTGAAGACAAAGGAGATTGTTATTGACTTTCGGAGAGCACACACCCAGCACCGTCCTCTGATCAGCAACAGTGCTGATGTGGAGAACGTGAGCAGCACCAAGTTTCTGGGTGTGCACATAACAGAGGACCGCTCCTGGACCACCAACACTGCATCTCTGGCAAAGAAAGCACAACAACGCCTCTATTTCCTCCGCAAACTGAGAAGAGCCAGAGTCCCGACACCCATAATGTACATTCTACAGTGGCACCATTGAAAGTATCCTGACCAGCTGCATCACCGTGTGGTTTGGGAGTACTAGTGCTCAAAACCAGAAGACACTGCAATGCATAATGAATGCTCAATTAACCTGGAAAGCACTCAGCATAGCGGGGGACCCCACCCACCCCGGGGGACCCCACCCACCCCTTGTAAGGCTTCTTTAGTCTTCTGAAGAACAGCTTTAGCCACCAGGCTGTCAGAAAGCTGAACTCTCTCTCCCGTCTCTGCCCTCTGCCTTAAGAGTCACCGATCTGTAACTGCACACACACACACACGCCCCAAATCCCACAAATGCACAAGCCACTTTTATTAATGCTACTCTCTCTGTTGCACTACAATGTAATCAGGTCCACTTCCACAGCTGCTGCTCTCTCTTGTTTTTGCACTAAAATGTAAATATCTACACACTCACATGTGCCCTTTATGTTTATAGTGCACATACTGTATTTTATTTTACTTTTTTTAATTACTTGTCTTGTTATGTTGGTTTCTCACACCATGGGTCTGAGGGAAACGAAATTTCAATCCTCTGTGTGTCCTGTACATATAGCAGAATTGGCAATAAAGTTGACTTTGACTTGACTTTGAAGTTGATTATTTTCCAATAACAGCAAGTGTTTTATTCCTCTTACGCCACAGCAGTTTGTCAAGCTCTGATACTGGAGACTCCTTCCATAAATGATAAATAAAACGTCTCCTCATAGAAAGCTTCACCATATTTCTTTGTTAAATAACAACACGTTTTCAATCCATTTATTGTTGATCCTAGGTTATGTGGAGCGTCCGCCATACAAGTCCCTGTGAATGAGCTGTTACTATGGAAATGATAAAGCATTAGAACAAGTGCATTTTTGTGTTGATGATGGATGGATGGATGGATGGATGAATGGATGGATGGATGCTCACTTGTGGGCTGAGTGCTCCTCTTTGGGTAAGTCTTGCTGCGTGTGCGCACCACCTCCAGATTCGGCCTAGGCAAACCCACACACTGATCTTTTCCCATCTGCATGGCGGTCTTCCCACTATGAAAAACAACATCGAATACAGTCACTTAATGTGCCATTTGTACTGCAACATAAGAATTTCTTTACACATCCAGAACAGTTTTTAAACCCAAGAACACAGATTTCACATCTTGGTGAGCAATTAAATTAGCTTCACTACTTAATTAAGCAATAATTACTACTTAATTATTTATGATTAGTACTACTTCCAAGTTAGCTTTTTTACTAGAATGCTAGTTCANTAGCCTGGTTCATGCTAGTTCATGTGTTCGGATGTTTACTGTAATGCTAGTTCATGTTTTAGCCTGGTTCATGCTAGGTCACGTGTTTGTCTGTTTACTGTAATACTAGTTCATGTGTTAGTCTGTTTACTGTAATGCTAGTTCATGTGTTAGTCTGGTTCATGCTAGGTCACGTGTTCGTCTGTTTACTGTAATGCTAGTTCATGTTTTAGCCTGGTTCATGCTAGTTCATGTGTTCGGATGTTTACTGTAATGCTAGTTCATGTGTTAGTCTGTTTACTGTAATGCTAGTTCATGTATTAGTCTTTACTATAATGCTAGTACGTGTTTCAGCCTGTTTGCCGTAACTGGTGTACGTGTTTTAGCCTGTTCGCTGGGGAGATCAGTAAAGTGAAAAAAACAAACAAAAATGGACAAAGAGATGTGACTCACTCAGATTGAGCCAGGATACACAGGAAGGGTTTACCGTGTTCTGTATTGGTTTTCTATATTTCTTGCTTATCATTATGGATAAATTATTTGATAAAAATGGAAACTATTTTGCCATGAAATACCACAAAGCCAAAAAGAAGTACATGATGCACCAGTTATTAGAGCATTTTAATGCTGAATTGAATCGAATGGGTTTAATCCAAACCTCAATACCTTAAACAGTTAGGCCTATAAATAATGATAACTTCAAATGACAATTTTAATTAAAAAAAAAATGTGTTATGTGAGTGGAAAGTTCAGGAATAAAACCTCTAGGGTTCTAATTAATAGGAAACATATCACAGTACACATTTAAATAATGAGTATTATATAAATAGTAAATTAATCTATACTGGAAGATTCTTTTTTTTCCCCAAATTAAAGCAGTACCTGAGTGCTAAAGGTTTAAGAACCCCTGGTATAACTGATATAACTGCCTGTACCGTGTATACAGTGTATACCACGTAGAAAAAGTGCATTATTAATAAACCTACATATATAATAGACCTTCTGCCTTCTTCCTCTCTCTCGCTGTTGTAGCTCAGGACACTAGTTACTAACCTGTAACGATGTTTGGATCCCAGAGAGCTGAACTTGGACAGCTTGCTTGACAGTGTGCTGACTTCATTCTCCGGCATTCTGTAAAATATATTTAATAAAACATGAGCAGGAGAGAAAATGTTCCCATTCAGATTAAAAAGGAAAAACGTTAATCCACCAACACAAGCTTGCACATAGATTGCTGAAATGCTTAAACTGGAGCATTAAGCACTCTAAGCTGGATTGTTTATTAAAGTTTTTAAGAAACATAAAAGCAATCTTCTTAACGTACTTTTCATCCGTTGTTGTATTTGTAGCTGGTAAAGCGTGCGATCGAGAATCAGTACGGCAGCAGGAGGAATAACGAGTCTACATTTTCGGACGAAGCAGTTTGATTAAGGAGGTGTCTTCTCCGTTATTAGTAAATTAAGTTTCTGTTTAAGAAACGAAATGGTTTCAAACATCAGGTGACTGAACCTATAGCGGATTGTGCCTTTGAAAATTCCTGAAAACAAGAATACGCACATTTTTAATTCTTTACCGTCTCTCTGTAAACTTCTGAGACAGAGCCTGGCTGGTCAGAAATGTTTTTTTTTATTATTATTTTTTTAAATGAGGTGAATTAAAAGGTGGAAAACACTACAGAGAGCTTTTGGCTTGCATTAACATTCACGGCTTTGAAGTGCACCTCTGAGGAAAAAAGAAAAAGAAGAAAGAAGGAAAAGAAAGCCACGGCTTAATGACTACAGAAAAGTCCACATATACTCTTGTCGAATTTGACCTGATATTTGGATAAGACATATATAATCATTATTACCGCGAAAATATTGGCAGGAATGGGAGTCTGTTTAATGGAAATGCTAACAATTTGAATAATCAGTGAAAACTAATTGAAAATGTAAAAAAAAAATAAAAATAAAAAAAGCATTAAAATAATACGACTGTTAACTGGTAGCTAGTGGCCTCCATTTGTTTTTGTTTTTTTTGTTTGTTTTTTTGCTATATGAACAAAATGGTGGAATTATTACTGTAATTACTAATGAATATTAATTTTTTTTTAGTGATAGTAAAAACATTAATCGTGTATGACGGGAAGCAACTAAGAAGAAATTGGATTAATCGTAGTAGGTAATGAGACTGTGGTAATTAGCCTTTATGCATAATTAGCTATATTACCATACATGGTGGAACTATCTGTTTGATCGTAGTGATGAACAGAGAGTTTATTATTTTGTCGTTAAATTAGCATATCTGGTGATACTATTCCATCAGTTATTAATGGGTTAGAAGAAATTATAATTAGGGTAATGGGACTGCACTAATTAATGAGTTTTCGCCTTCGCTAATTGTTAGATGTATTAGCATATTTACGGTAACTAACCACTTCTTTTATTGCTGATTATTTTATATGCTTTACTTACCTAATAAGAAACCTTTAGAAAGGTTTGAAGTCTTTCGATTTGTTTTATAGTTTGACCTATGTACGCTGATTTAAGAAAGTGTGTCAATTTGTAAAATAGGCTTGATGTGTATTTTTGCTTTGTTGCCATAGCAATCACAGACGCACTTTGAGACCTTGAACACAGGACTGAATAAAATCAGAAATCCTTTCTACAAAAAAAAAAATTAATTTCACCTAAACTGTCCCAATCTCTCTCTCTCTCTCTCTCTCATTCTCTCTCTCTCTGTCTCTCTCTCTCTCTCTCTCTCTCTCTCTCTCATTCTCTCTCTCTCTCTCTCCTGACCCTGATATGCTTTCACACGCGGATTACCATCAAAAAAACACCACTGGATTCATGTGTTCTATGTCATTTAAGGCTGATCTGGTGAGCAACGTCCGATTACGCAAAGAGCAGCAGCCACTTTGGGGAGATTGTATTGAGTATTCCCTAACAGCCAGCTTTCACTCAAACGGTCTTAAGAGAAAGAAACAGGATCTAGAGTAGACTTCTCAAAGACAGGGACTTATTAAAAAAAAAAAACCTGGGAGCTAGCGCACGCTTTTCAAAGACAGGGACTTATTTAAAAAAAAAAAAAGAATAGCAGAGTAGCAGCGACTTCTCTAAGGAATTAGAGTTGACAGAGAAAGTAGACTTAATATATCTGAAGATTATTTTACGATCTCTGACTCGACACGAGTGTGATAAAAGGCAAACAGAGAAAAGTGAAGCTGTTGGAAGTGCTCACTCTTGACGCGTGATGGGAAAGGACCTCTCTTTGTGCTTTTAAAGTTGTTTAAAAGTTTTACGGTGTATCAATCAGGTCAGTGCCGACCATTTCACACAAGATGACACTTTTACCTATACGAAAAATTTGCTTGGTTGAGCTAATATTTGATAACAGACTTTTTATTAAAAGCAATTAACAGGTAACATTAATCTAGAAACTCTAACGGATGTGACATTACAAATACTGTATTACAAAGAAGAGGCACTGGAATAGAGGAGGCTCCTTACCAGCTCCCTGGCCAAATAATGGCTATAAAATGAATCAATACACCAGCAGGAGCACACTAATCCTGTGACCTTAGGCACACGAGGAGCTCTAGGTGCATTATGGGAATGCAGTGTCTATCATCCATGTAGTACATAATATCAGCACAAAACCCAACTCTCAATAGGTCTTGCATTCTTGTGCAATTTATTTATTTATTAAAAATTTTTTAGGACTGATTAAAAAAACACCTCAAAGAAGTAAAAACGCTTAGGCCAC
The DNA here is from genome assembly GCA_037577455.1 of Pangasius macronema. Lineage (NCBI taxonomy): Eukaryota > Metazoa > Chordata > Actinopteri > Siluriformes > Pangasiidae > Pangasius > Pangasius macronema. The sequence goes on from CM074961.1 coordinate 4,638,482, forward strand.
TAAGATTTACTAAAGGCTTGCTTGGGTAAAGACACAGACAAAACGTGATAAAACAAACAAACAAAAAAGGTTCAAGCTACAGGTTAAAATATAGGGCGGTGCCAATGCAAGCCAATTCATTTTGCACCCGTAATTTGATTTACTTTACTCTGGGAATGAAGACCGCATGCAAAAAATGAGTAATAACTAACTAGCTAAATAAATAAGAATGTTTAATTTAAATAGCACCTTTCCTCAAGCCAGTGAAATTCTTGGCATACCCTGGTTTGTTAGGAGTACTGACAATTCGCATGATTAAATTTGGCAACGTTTTACGCCGGATGCCCTTCCTGATGCAACCCTCTATATTTATCCGGGCTTGGGATCGACATAGGAGTCACTGGACTGTGACCCCCATGGCTAGAGGTGAAGAAGGTACAGGAGTTTAAGTACTTGGGGTCAACAGTCCAGAGTAATGGAGAGCGTGGGAAAGAGGTGAAGAAGCGAGTG
>CM074961.1:4645103-4658288 GCA_037577455.1 Pangasius macronema
CCTCTTTCCCACACTCACCATTACTCTGGACTGTTGACCCCAAGTACTTAAACTCCTGTACCTTCTTCACCTCTTTATATTCTCTATATATGAGGCGCCAAATACTGTGCGCAAGAGGCTGAATTTGCTGAAGAGAGAAGAAATGAACGAGGGAGCTTGAAAGTGTGTGTGCGAGATAAAGACATAAAGCTTATCTTCTGTATTCCCATATTTACACCAGATCTGTGCAGTATAAATTGTGGATAAGATAAACTAACCCCACCTCTCATGCACACACACACACACACACACACAAAAGAGATTCAACTTGTCTTGCCACAAATATTCAGTTCCCTCAATAAAAATGTGATTCAACAAATGTGCAAAAAAAAAAAAAAAAAAAAGAGGTTCAACCTCTCTCATGCACAAACGTTGCACATCCCTTAAACAAACATTTAACCTCTGGCACACAAATATTCAGTGTGTTTCGAACACAACGAGGGTCTAGATCAAGCGTTCTACATCTCTTGTGCAAAAAAACAGTTTCTACCTCGATCATGCAAAAAAAGAGGGCCGACCTCTCGCGCACTGATATTCCAGCTCTCTCGAACAAAAAGTTTCAGCTTCTTTTGTGCAGAAATATTCATCCTCTCTGACACAAAAACGAGGACCAACCTCTAACGCACACACATTTATTCTCCTGTGCTTTTTTTTTACACGCTTTCCCACAGTGTTAGTGCTTTTTTTTTTGGGGGATACATCAAGCCAATCACCTTAATCTCTATTCTTAACACTTAAGCTGTGCGAAGGAGAGAGCGGAATTACCGAGCTCCGCGTGCACTCCTCTAAAGTGAGATTCAAGGTATCGAACTCCAGTCCTCCAGCACGTGTTAGATACGTGTTTTTCCTGCTCAAAATAAGCAGGCAGAGCAAGGAAATCGATGTGCTGTGCTGATGTTGGGTGCTCCTGCATTAGAAGGTTAACAAGATAAAACACTCAGGCATCGACTATTCTTCTATCATGTGACAGCTCCTGCATTTTTTTTTCTCTCCTCCTTAATTTGGTCTCGGTCAGTTCGCACCCAGCAGCCAGCTCTCTCCTATCATACGAGAGCTACTAACTAGCAAGGGTGAAGACTAACACGTGCCTCGTCCATGAAGCGACGTGAAGCCAGCCAACCGCATTTTTTCAAACTGCTGCTCATACTGCGTAACAGGGTGGTGTAACACACTCGGAGGAAAGCGCTATCCGCCCTCTTCCGCATACACGAGCTCAGAGATGCCCACGATTGGCTAGTGTCACTGCGCTTGACAGAGGAGCGAGAAATACTCAGTATATCTTATTAGTAAACACAGAAAAGGTTGACAAGTGGGTGTGCACTGGTGGACTGGTGGTGAGTGGAGTTTTTATTTTTATATTTAAAAAGTCGTAGACGTTGTGATTTAAAAACTAGTTTTCAAACTGATCTGGGAGGTTCATTGTTATTGCGTGGATCATCATTGCTACTAGAAGGTCAGCCCACACTTCCTCAGTTGCGTGACCCTTCCTGTTACTTAAAGCATTCCTCCTCCAGCATTACTTGGAGAAAGTCCAGATGAGCGATCGTAGAAAACCGAGCAACTTTGCCGGTCTGAGTCCTAGCTCTCATTAGAAAGGCGTGGACTGCGGCCGGAGGGAGGAATTCTAATTCTGCTTCAAACAACATTCCAGTGGCAATGAAGAAGGACCTGCTAACCTGTGAACACTGTAAACACACGGCCTTTCGTACGGAGTTAACATGGAAAACAGAGAACAGAAAGGCATCTCGTTTTGACGGGAAGATTTTATGATGTCAGGAGTACGCGCTGGATGGCGTGAGCTGTAATTACCGCATTCCACGACTTAGTAAACATTGTAAACATGATGTAGTTTAGGGAATGTGTTGCTAGGGTTCTCAAAGCACTATGTAACCTATGGTATGTTACTTAACCATGAAAAACATGTTTTATTTAATTTTTTAAGAACGTGTTCCTTATTTGCTTCTGCTGTGTAGCAGTGTTCTGAATGAAATATAAGCCAAAGTGTCTTCCGGTGGCTCCGCCCCTTCCGCTACAAACGTGTCCAACAGTCCACACTTCAGTTATTGTCAGCTTTAGGATATTATCCCAGTGTGAACTCACGACCTGCACTAAAACTATGCATGTGTGGTATTTGAGACGCAGCTAAAGTCTAACAGTCCTCTGAAGAGTGGGTGTGGTGGTGAAAGTGAGCGATTCATTCTGCTTACATTAGTGTTTTGTGAATCTGCTCAACAGCATCCTCCAAGTCTTCTTTCTGGTCTGGAACAAAGCGATACTCCGACACGTAGCCTGGCATGTGCTTGTACGGGTCGTAATCTCCGAGCTCAGCTGGAAGAGACAAAATCAATCACGCAGATTAGCGGATCTGAGAGAACGGTTATACGGTCACATATCACGCGCCGTACTACGCGTAAGCATGAGCATAAGCATATGACAGAGGAGATGAGTTTTATGACCTGGGTTTCAATATCCAGCTTCAAAAGTCTGTTTGAATGGAAAACAGAGGGGGTGAAAACTTAATATTCATACGTACACTGGATCACCAGAGCTGCCATCTGTGCACTGACATCGAAGGGACATGGAAGTCTTCCTTGCAGCACATCCTGCTTTATCTGAAGGAAGAACTGGTATCTGGCACAAGACAATAAGACCACATCAAACACACACACACCCACACACCCACACACACACACACACACACACACACACAGTGCACTACACAAAGACTCAATACAGTATTGTACTGTAATTTTCATATTTCTCCCCTTTAGCTCATGTGGTATCAGATGTTACACAGAACACACACCTTGTAATTTCCTCCTTTAGTTTACAGGGATCCTCGGCGTAAAATTTAACGCCGAAGTACAGTGTGTACGGTGGGCCGGCTGCGGAGAGAAACCAGCGTTAGGTGCAATCTTCTAGCGTCCACTCCTTTCATACTGACATGCGTGCAAATGCAGTGGAATTCAACTGCTAACAGTTTGCATGCAATCGATTTTTAATCAGAAAAAGATGAAGGGAAGATGGTTATAAGTTCAGTGTATATTTACCAGTGGACTAAGAGATATTTCTAACATCCAGATGTCACTTTGGGTCATTATCAATGCCAGTGTCTCTACAATAAGGTTACACTTACTTGCTATAAGATCTTTATGTTCTGCCAGGGTTTTTGTTGGATCTAGCCAATACTGCAAAATAAATAAATGAAATATTATTAATATACGTTTATTCCTTTAGCGCACAGGATCCTAACCCTGGTCTTGGAGTACTGCTTATTAGTGCCACCTAAACAGTACAATATTTAGTACATATTAAAGCACTGCTGCATCGCTCTCTTCGGGTAAAGAGGGCTAAATCCCACTGCAGCATTATCAGGATTGTGGGTAATGTAGATGTAAATGTAACTGAAACTACACTAAAAAAAAAAAATCTTTAAATAAATAAATAAATAAAAAATCACATGTAATTATACAATTTAATGCAGAAGTCATTCAGCTGGATCTTTGTTTTAAGCAGTCAGTCAAACTTTGAATAATAATGATAATAACAATAATAATAATCTTATACGTACGAATACGGTGCGTAATGAAAAAAGGAGAGAGTTTATTAAAGTCTGAAGTGCTAAGCTCGCTGTGAGCTCCCAGAGATGTTCAGTCATGCAAGCAGCAGCATAATATGAAGCCTATTAAACCAGGACTGTAAAACTGGCTTGTTAAAAATTCGGGATAAGAGTCATTACTGCCTGCATCAATAAAACATGAAGGAGCGGCAGGTCACGGCACGCCGTTTAGAGGCGATGGAGACGCTCCTGATGTGCCTTAAATGTGTTTTAAACGCTTAACGGGACGAGTTGTGCCCATGCTGGTCTATTAGACGTGTCAGAGATCCGACGTATTACATGTTAGGCAGATCCACTCTGTCAGGTTTACAGGCTCTTTAAAAAAAAAAAAAAAGAAAGAAAACGCGATGTTTCAACAGTAAGTCAAGTGGAGTTTTCTCAGAGCAGCTGCTTTGTTACAGTGTCAGAGCTTTCAGGCTTGTACAATGCTTATACTTTCTATGTTTTAACGCATAAAAACAAACAGCGCAAATGAATGTCAGAGTATTTGGCAGGACGGGAGCCTGATGAACTTCAGGCGAGGTGTAGAGTAGGGATGGAAACGAGTATGAATACATTATTCTGACTGAACAGATGTTTTCTCAAAGAATTCGAATATGACTAGGAGGTGCACTATTCTTTTAGCTTACCAGAAAGGTTCCCGGGGCATCTGGTTGGGACACGAGGTGTGCCACGGACAACCAAAAAAAGTCACACAAGCAGGAGCTTGAAACGTTCATGCATGTGCAAGCGATCAGTCAGATATGACGCTCAAATGATGTACACGTCAGTAACATCCATACTATATCAGTGCATCGTACTTGCTGGTTAGTGTCGCACTGGTGGTTTAAATTAGACTACTAGTTTGTTTATGGTTTGAGAAATAGAACCGACTATTTGTTATAACATTCTGTGGGGACGTACAAGCAATAGCTACAGTACTAATAAATCTAGCTGGGACCAATTATGAACTGGAGTGATTTAGCTGAGGCTGAGGAACTGTCAGAGCCAGGATTCCCACACCATGCCGAAATTTGTACCTCCGATGTTTCTTGGTTTAAGCCACGCCCACTGTGGGTTTAAATTCAAAATACGGGTACAGATATGAATAATTAGAGCACTATGCAGACACAGACACAGACACGGATAGTGATTCAGTGTCACACCCCTCATCTAGAGGGATGACTTTGAGCTGTGCAGGCGAATGAACGTGCCTAAAATATTTTAAACCTTTATTACACAAGGGGGTTTCTATTTAAAATCTCCATCCCCCTATCCTTTACACGAACGTCCTGCATACAGAGGGAGGTCAATTACCGCTGGGTATGATGAAATTAGAATAAGTTAATTGAATTGGCCGATGTTATCTAATAATCACGCTGCTACAGCTGGTGTGTCCCAGTGCGCGCTGATTTATGCAAATGGAACGTAAAATGGCAGCAACACACTTCATGGGAAAAAAAAAAAAAGAAAAGAGAAGATATTTAATGCGGTCCAGTGTATGAAAGCCTCGTTCCTGTCTCTGTGCAGGCAGTTAATGCATGATGATATAATTATGGAATAATCACATGATTAAAAGCTTTTCTTTTATGTTTTAAAAAAAAAAATCATTCCCCGGAAATGGGAGCACCTCTACCGAACATGACGGACATGAAAATTGAGCTGAGTCTGAATTCCTGCATGGTTCCTCCTTTCCTTTATCGAATGCTACGACTGGAAAGATGAGTCATGAAGTCATATGAGTCAAAGTGAAAGTAGGACAACACGCCCTCCCAATTATCACGTCTCCTTTCGTTAATTACTATTTTGGCGATACCTGCGTCAGCAATAAATGCAATAAATCTCGGCAGACAGTAAAACGATGGCTGGGAAGACAAGCCCCGAAAGGTTTTGCGGCTCTACTGGAAGGCACAAATCATGTGTGTGTTGGAAGAAGGTTATGGAAAAAATGACTGTCGTGTTTTTCTTTCACGGCTCTTTCATCGCCTTGCCCCGCGTTTAGACCCCCGCGGGCAAACACCATCACTCTTCACTTCTTAAAACACCCTTTGTGCACAGTTTGTTCAGGAGAAAAAAAAAGATGCAGATGCACAGGAAAGTGGACGAGGTGCTGTGGAACGTATGCACTCACTGTCTGATGGCTGCGGTCGCAGTAGCGCAGGCCGAAGTAGTCGGTTTCTAAAAGGTTGACGTGGCTGAACACGTAATCCAGCACCACAGAGCCCTTGGTGGATTTCTGAGAAGAGAGGAGATAAAATCAAAGCTCATTTCCTGGGGCAAAAAGCAAAAATCACACAAAATGGTTTATATGATTTGCAACAAGACGACAACCGAAACCAATCGGAATACGTGACAAAGATAGTTTGAAAAGAACCAAAGATAGTTTGCCGTGACCTTCTCTAACAGATACGTCAAGCAGAAAGGGGTTAAGGGGGAACACCTATGAAACCAAATACATACATAATTTAAGGGATAAAACACAACTGGATGTGCTGTTAATGTGCTGTAAAAATAATCCATGATGCAGTCTGACATGAAGCGGAGTCTGAACTTGATTATCTTCCTACAACAGCATGCCCCGAAGTGTTTTATTTCTCTCACACCACAGCCGTCAACAATAATAATATTGTTATTATTTAAGGATTTCCAACATGTTGTACTTTTTATCCGTTTATAGTTATATTTAATATTGTAGAATAACTGCTTGTGCTGTGGGTAGTTCCTGTTATCACTTAGCTGTAAACAGTGGTGGAAAACTTACACCTGCATCTTTACCTCTGATTATTACACCATGTCTGTTGCACTGACACTGGAGACTCCTTCCAAAAATGGTAAACGTACATCTCCTTACAGAAAACCTCATCATATCCACATATTCTACTTTTTTTTCCCCGGTTATTAAATAACGCTTTCTTTGAGCTGTTAAATGTTTTAGAGTAGGTTATGTAGCACGTCCGTCATACAAGTCCACGTGATTGAGCTGTTACCATAGAAACGATGACACTCAGAACAAGATACGGTGATGTTTTCTGTAAGGAGATGTTTATTTAATGTCGAAGGAAGGAGTCTCCAGTGTCAGTGCATTGTAAGATGGCATTGTGAGGGAAACAGGCTTGTGAGGGAACAAATGTTTACAGCTGCTATAATGTAAGTGATATCTGGAACAAACTTTTTTTTTTTTTTTTTAAAGCACAACGTTAAATAAAAACCGATTTAAAATGATGTATGATGCATTGTTCTTTAGTTAATAAAAAAATATATATTGTTAGCAAATTGCTATGGCAACAGCCACCTGGTTGTTGATTATTTTCCTATAACCCTATTGCTTTATATAATAAATTTAAGCTGCATCTATCATCACATCATGATCTCATCTCGGACAGATCCTCTGACACTGGGAGAGGCTCCGTGTTCAGCTTTGACGCTGAGCAAGACCACAAAGCACACGCATGATAGATATGCTGTGCTGAAGTCTTACGCTATTGTGTGGACTCACAAAAGAATGTGATCCCCACAGGAAAGTGAATTGAGCGTGTAAGAGCTGTCGCGATGATAAAACGGGATTTAAAGACGGCAGTGTGTGTGTGATCTTCAACTCTAAACCTGGATGCGTTAATTAAACCGTCAGTGGTGTGTAAATGATCGATATTTCATCAGGGGTTGATCATTATTTTTATTTTTCTCTTAGACTTTGGCTTTTTTTTGCACCTAGTGCGCCTGGATTCATTTTGCAATTCTTTTCAAGTGCACTGCATTGTTGAACTGATTGCATGAGTGTTCTGTGTCGTAAGCTTTGATGGACGCTCCTTGTTCGAGGGTTGTTTTTCTGGTGAAAATAGAAAAACTAACTAATAACCACAGGTGATTGCTTTAAGGTTACACCAGAAGCCTGGATTTCCCCAAGATTTCCCCAAGAGCTAATGCACAGCCATTGAAACGTCTGTTAGGTGTTCGTGTACTCATTGTTTGAATGGGATGGAAGATGAACGCTCATTGGACAACAGGCTTTTGATGCTCATGCTTCTGAGTTCTGCCTGGATGCACGGCTTCACTGGGAGTGAATGGAGTGTGGGCGGGTGTGTATTGGGCAGAAGAAAAAAAAAAAAAAATCGATGTTTATTGGACCACGCATTCTTGGCTTGCCCTGTCTGGACACACAGCTTCTCCTTATGATCTCTGGTCTCTCTCTCTCTCTCTCTCTCTCTCTCAAAGGGGCGGAGCCTCATAACCAGCTGCCAATCAGTAAATCAGGAATGAACATGACTGGCATGTCAAACATATCCGCGCCAGTCTGAATCGCTTGGAGCCTGCAGTAGCTGTAATGTGTAAATATCATAAATAAACTGTAAGTTCTACTTGATTATTTGCATTCATTTCTGAGATTTTTTGTTTATAAGCCTAGCTAGCCATCACTTCCTTCTTCATCTCGCCGCTTTTCAGGACGAAACGGCCGACGTCGATTATGCTGATTTTAAAAAAGGCTTTTGATGCTCATACTTAAGAGAAGAGATTGAAAATTTAACAAGAAGGCAGACCAAGTTATATTGTCCAAGTTGTGCTTCCCCTATTTTAATAACCACCAGCCACCACATGCCCATATATTACCAATATATTACAAATGATACTATTTGCACATACAGGACTATTTTTAAAGGCATTCATATAAATCAAAAGCAATTTCCACCATCACTTATACACACACACATTTATATCAAATCCATTTCTGTTCTTCATTGAGAAAATCATTCAATTCAATTCATTTGTATAGCTCTTTTAACAAAGGACATTGTCACAAAGCAGCTTTACAGAAATAAATACATTCAAGATATAAATTTAAAATGGATGAATTTATCCCTAATGAGCAAGCCAGAGTCTTGAAGAAGAAGAAACCTTAAGAGGAACCAGACTCAAAATGGAACCCATCCTCATCTGGGTGACACCGGAGAGTGCGATTATAATTCATTCCCTATAACTGTGTACTACATGGTCAAATAGTGCAATTGTGTAACCAGGAAAATTCATTACAGTTTACACATGAAGTCTGTTTTGTTGAACTTATTTACTGTTCACTGATGAAGACTTGAGTGCAAAGCTGTTCATGGCTAATGCTATCATAGCATAACTGTTCGTATGAATTGTGTGAAAAATAAAATATTCCTGTGAGGCATTGAAAGCAAAATAAATGCATGTGCATCGATCTACAGCTGCTGTCGAAATAACCACACGTTATTAAAAATTAATCCGCCGTCATCGCCTGTGAAACATTCTCCTCAGAGGTGTAGATCCTGGGATGAGAGCCCTTAAAGACGAACTCCACAAATGTCCAAATGTGATTAACTGACAGAACGAATGCGTGAATTTGTCGTCGCCTGGTCACGCGGATGTCGCCATGAAATGCTAATGTGGCTGTTGAGATGTGTTCTTTAACGTGAGCATCGGTTAAAGCGCTCGCTAGCAGTGTCTTAAGCTGCAATATCATATGCTAACTTACTCATTTAAATCACACTATCATAAAGCTTCGAATACTTTGATTTGATTCCAACATGGCTTTCTGTCTTTTTTCTTTCTGACTGAAAGCAGCGAGAACAGTATGCTGCGATTTGATCTGTACTGTGAGCAGACAGTCTTGGCACTTTTCCGCTTGGTAATCCTAATGGGAACAAAGGCAGCTGTCATCGTTAGCCGTGATACGCCTGAAAGCTTAATGGTCCGTGAATCCCTCAACAACGTATGGATTATACCATGATTTATGGACTATAGAGCTGGACGATTCTTGATGAAATAGCAGTCACGAGATCATGATTCTCAGTCCAGATTTTGTAAGGAACAACATGTGTATTTGTGCAACTCTTTCGTAACTCTAGCAGATTGCGTTAGTTAAATCGTCTTAATGTTGCTGTTCTTCTGCCGAGAGCAACTCGTAAGCCACTTGTGGGTGAAAAGTCTTGATAAGCGTTCTCGATGTGTAACGCGTCACTGGCGAGCTGGGAAATGCGTTTTGAGGGAAATGGTTCCTACAATCATTTCCTGCTTATGGTAATTGAGAATTTAATATTTAGCACATAAGCATTTGTTCGGAACAAATTTGTTCTTTCTCACTTTAAGAGGAAATTTTCGATCGTATAAAAACTCACAGCTGTAGGACGTCGTTTCTCCCTTTTCTCTTCTGTAGACTCGCAGAGTTGCTGCACTTCAGGTCTATGCTCACTGGGCAACGTGAGGAACACTGGTGTTCTGTTTTAGGAAATAGCTGTTCTTGGATTGAACTGCATTAAGAAATGAATCATGACTGCGATTCTGATACGATTTACTGTATTTATGCAGCCCTAGTGGCTGCTCTGCTTGTTTGACAGAGTTATCTGTTTCTAACAACAGAGAAACGATTGTCTGGAAACAGGAGCGGTTCATGGCGATAGATTTTAGAGGGCAGGATGACATTAAATAACAATGAGAGGCCATCACGCTGGACTTATCCTATAGGCTACTTTCTAGCGACTTTTTACAGATTATATCCGTAACAGACAGTACAGAGTCGACTTCAACGAACTGAACAAATTAGCTAGTACAGAAAGATGTAGTTTGGTCTAAAAGCCAGGGTCCCACAGCACAGATGAAAGACAGAACCTACAGCTAGTTACATAGCTAGCTAGCTAGATAACAGTTTAGATTAAACTTGCTGATCACATCCTTACTCATCAGGGAAAAGACTGAAAACTGTGGATTAAAAAGATGGTTCATTTTGATAACACGTTCCAAATGAAATTCAACAGCGTCACAGTTTGTGAGACGAATACAAAAGTGGTAATTGCATTAACTGAAGTGAAGTGACTTTGTGGCCAAGTGTGGTGACCCATACTCGGAATTTGTGCTCTGCATTTAACCCATCCANACTCCCCCACCTACAATCCCTGCCGGACCCGAGACTCGAACCCACGACCTTCGGGTTCACCTTCGGGTTACAAGACCGACTCTCAAACCTTTAGGCCATGACTGCCCCATTAACCATTAACTGTCTTCTGTGCTAGCCCTCCCCCCACTCGTAAACAAAATGTTCATAGAGTGAGCATGGGGCAGCGTCAGTCCTGTCCCAGTGGGCCTCTGTGCAATAATAACTCTATTAAGTTAATAAATATTTCAGCGGAATTTAAAATATAGATTTGTTACGATTTGTTTAGGACAAACTTGCTCTTTGTCACTATAATTGGGTCTTCTTTAAAAAAATTAACTCCCCGCTTTCCTACGTTGTTTCTCTCATTTTTCTTTATTAGATTCACCGTGCTTAAGGGGTGTCTGTGTGAAATCATGTGCATAACCTGCAACATCTATGCAGTCACAGCTGAATAGTGCTGATGAAAAAAACCCACAAATTCATTTTTTTTACTGACCAAAAACTTTTCAGTTATGAAATGTCATACGTGTCAGCGACGTCATATCCGTTCTTTAAGAAAATTACACTATGACGACAATAAAACAATATATCGTCGGTGAATACTGTGTACAACCGAAGTTAAACACCACCTGAAACATGAACAGTGACTGGTATCTGCCCCAGGTCATTCTTATACTACTCACGCTCACGCTCTCTGTCTCGGTGCCATACGATGCGTCACTCTGGTTCACGTTACTCTGTAAAGCCCAGAGCAGTGAACTCCAGGTGATCAGGTGATGACTTTGTGAGCATCAGCGCCAATCCAGTCTTGCAGGTTCGACTATTTTAACGTTGGCTAGAGTGTCCGGTACTTCATTAAACATGGCCGCCTACTTTCACGTTTACCTGGCATTCCTGTTGCCTGTCAGGAAGTGTGCAAGATTATCTCATTTACTCATCATCGACGGTTTCAGACGAAATAACCTGTTGGAGACTGAAGCATCCTTTACACCTCTCGAATGTCCTAAGGTACACATGATTTCTGTGGTCGAGACTCTGCCTCTGATCACAGTTAAGTTAGAGAACACTTACACTTACTTAAAATGGGGATATATTTTACAAGGTCCTATTTGCCTATTCTGACTTTTAAGAGTGCTAAAGTTTCAAGAAGGAAAAGCCAGACTAGCCATGTGGCCCTGAAATGGCACTGATGCAAAAGTGCTGTAACCCTAGTTGTTGTCAGTCGTGTAACTCAAACCTCTAAGGCCCGAGGGGCTCGGAGCTGAAAATGAGACCTTTCCAATGCCGACCGGTCATCCTAGGTCTGACTGTGACCGTTGGACGAGGGGTGTAAGGACGGTATAGAGGGAGGGTCTATTCTGTATGCAGATGGTCAAAATGGGGTGGGGCTGCAAAAACACTGGGCAGAGAAAAAAAAAAAAAACGTGGAGGAAATGTGTTTCCGAGTATTTAGCCATTTTCCGTTTCTCTTCTCTTTTGACTGAAGAGGTTGTGTATGAGAGAGAGAGAGCTATTCCAGTTTGGAACAGTATTAAAATGTATTTTATTATAACCTTATAACCAATTGAAAACAGTTAACATAATGTAAAAGTATGGTGAGCTAGTTAGCTAGTTAAATGCATTAATACGGAGAAAAACAAGTATATAAACTCCTGCATATGGGACGATTCGGCCATAACCATTAGCTTTAGAAAGTGGATGAGGTAGCTCATCATTCATGAGTGTAGTTTGACATTTGAGCCTGTCAGGGGCAGGTTAACAGGACAAAACAACAAATCATCGTAATTACTGTCATTAGTGTATCGTAAAACAGAGGACAATATGAAGCGCCAAATCTGTGATAAGAACATCCTGATAATCATCGTGTTGAATAGATCCAATCGATTACAGTAATTAGACTATCGCCGCTAGTGTGGCGATGTGTGGGGGCCGGGTCATCATCGTGTTTGTGCCCTTGGGAAAAAGTCAGCAAGTCGTTGGCAATACGTCTAAAATAAAATATGGAATTTTTTAGAATAAATAAATAAAGTCATAAGTCATAGCAGTAGGGCAAATATGAAATTACTTAAATGCTTGTTAAAATTGATTTGTTTATAGCGTTGCTCTGATTTCGATAAACAACGCTTAAATACAACTCTCTCCGATTTTCATCTCGCAACAAAATCTGCTTTAAAAAGTCAATAACGTTTTTCACAGGACCTGCTGCATATAATGGGAATAGTATAACCATTTCTGAAATCATTACCACTATCACCAGGCGTCTAGATTTAAGTTTGAGTTTTTACATTTTAATCTCTTTTTAACATTTGCGTCATTAATGTGATTGCGCTGTCTCGAATGCTGTACCCCAATTTGTTTTGCAGCATTGTTTTTAATAATTTCTTTCAGAAAAATGCAACAGGTGTTTAAATGCTTAATTACACCAACGTAATTCAGGCAAGGGACATTAAAATCCCGTTAATAGCTAATTATTTCTCAGTCAAGCTCCAAATCTAAGTGCCAACAGACCAAGATGGATGTTTATTGGTCGATGGCTTTTGCACCAATTTGCCAGGATCAATGAGACAAATTAGCAAAAGACTCAAGAGAAAGGCTAGATTTTGAGAAAGTGTTGATCCTTGAAAAAGGATAAAAATGAAAGCCATCCAAACAGAAATCC
>CM074961.1:4665146-4716476 GCA_037577455.1 Pangasius macronema
AAAGAAGAAGAAGAAGATATGAAAACTGTTCTAGTCTGATTTATTTATTTTTTTAAATAGCAGAAAAATTCTAAGGTACAGAGTTAAAAACTATTATTTGCTTCGGCTTTTCCCTTTATCTTAGTTTGTATTTCCTGTATTTGTTTTATGATTATTCTTAGATTGCTATTCCAAGCCTTACACCAGAGCGCTGTTGAATTCTCACGCACTAGCCTATATCCCTTCATTTTCTTATTGCGGTCTTAAAATATGGTGTTTTTAATCCTGCAGGAATAAAAATCAGATTTCAGAAGGGTTCCTCCCCCCCAACACCAAGGTTTCCAGCCGGTTTGGAAAGAAGCATAAATCAGGCTTCGTGCTGCATCAATATTTTAGTCAAGGGCAAAGATGATTTTGTTTTGCGCCCCTCTGCCCAGGCTACGTACTACCGGGTTTGACCTTAATTGTCTGGAATGACAGCTCTGAGCTGTAAGACTACATGTCAGAAGAGTGGGCTGGGATAGGATTAAGCAGCAGTATGCTGAGTGATGTGACAAGCACATTCATTAGTTTCTCCTTCTCACGTTTAATATGGATATTGCTGAAAAACTGAGCGGGTGAGAAGGGATGATGTGTGTTTCCTGGCAGTGGAGTCAGATAGGGTCTTTTTTCTTTTTTTTTTTTTTCAAGTGCAGGTCTGGAGAATGCCTGTGCCTGTCTCCAGCTGGGCCATAAACCTGGGCACTAAATCTCACACGCACACACACACACACACACACACACTTACTATGAGAAACACATATCATTGCTTCATATCTCCTGCAATATTAATGCTGTTTGACATTACGTCTTATGCAACCCTGCAGAAGGCAAAAGTGATCTGAATATATAAAATCTAGGCGTGACTACATACAGTAAGAGGCAGAGGCTTACTCTCTCTCTCTCTCTCTCTCTCTCTCTGTCTCTCTCTCTCTCTCTCACACTGATGCCCTTTAATAATCACAGAGTAATGTAGGAATGACACAGGATATCCAAACGCCAGTCAGGTGTATCCCTTCAGTGCAGCAGTACATCTGCAAATGGATTTATCTCAGCAGGATGAAGACCTACAGCACAACCACAAAACTGCTTCCATCAACATGTGCTGAAAAATAGAACAACGTTAGCAGTGTTACACGCTTACACGCTATGGTGAAATGGAGTGTCTGGCAGGCTTTTTTTCCTGTGAATAAGTACAGTAAGTAGCTAGAAAAGATCAGAGATTCATTATGATATCAAAGTTGGCTTAATGCGAGAACTTTAGGTCTCTGGTGTGTTTACAAGCAGACTCTTCAGAAAAACAGATTCAATTATAAATGTCTTTAGCGTAATTGCTCTGAATTCACTGGATTTATTGTCACCGCACAGTAAAGACGTGTGTTTTTACTGTGTGTGAACATTGGCATTACTTGAAGTCCCTACTGTCTTTACAGAGACTGCAAATTATTGCCACTACTCCTGCAGTCCTTTGGCAGATGGCTTTCTAGGCAAACAGTACTTTTTGGTTGTGCAGTATTTGTGGTCAGAAGATACACAGGGGGAGTAGAGACAGGTGAAACTGATAGCAGCTGAACAAAAGAAGTGACATGAGAATGTGAGACATGGAAAAAGCATCATGTGTGTTTTTGTTCTGGTTGTCCTATTGTACACATGGCTATACAACCACACGTTGCACAATTATGACATCTTTGTAGATTATTATTTTAAATGAAGCAGATAGAAAGTGTGATTGTGTGAGTTCAGTCGATTTCTATAGAGTTTACGCTTCGATTTTACAAGTGAATAAAAAAAATAGAAATGATACATGAAACAAAGTGCGGCGTGATGTGCCTCTGGGGCAGTGGTGGCTCAGGGTAACTGATCAGAAGGTCGGGGTTTGAGCCCTAACACTGCCAAGCTGACACTGTTGGGCCCTTGAGCAAGGCCTTTAACCCTTTCTGCTCCAGGGGCACTGTATCATGGTTGACTCCAGCTTCCTAACAAGCTGGGATATGCGAAGAAAAATGAATTTCACTGTGCTGTAATGTATATGTGACAAATAAAGGCTTCTGCTTCTGCAGCTGGTGTGAACTGAAATGGATGTATACCTGCAGCATTTGACACACCTCTCACACCATGGGGGGAAAAAAAACGGCTTTAGGGACACATCCAGTGATAAATGGATGAAATGAAACTTAGAGATAGTTTTATTTGGATAAAATGCAGGGCTGGACAAATGATAAATTCATTACCTAGCCCACCGGTAATGAAACGTGAAAGCTCCAGTGTTCCATGTTTTGGCTGCCTGGAAAGCTGACTAGGCTAAAATGTGGTAAATAACCTAATGTAATAACATATGGCAAAGTTAAGTACATTTATAATAACTCCTAAATGTAGCACGTTTTGCTTGCACCCTCAACAAGTCAACAAGTCATTGGCCAATAATTCAGATATGAAATTTTGTGTTCTGTCCTGTGACGTTCTAGCTACATCAAATCACCAGACTGGTGGAAAATCCTGGAGTCATTTGAGTTTGACAAAATTAGCATGGTTTTGTATGCTCATTGGTAGATGATTAGGTCACTGGCACCTGAAAGGCGTTATATTGCTCTATAGTTTCATACTGATCACTTACTAATTAACTGGGACACCAAAAGTGGTTCCCCATAACCGAGTAGCTTTTTGGCACCTGATGACTTTGCAGGATGACTTTCCAGAATTAGTGACCATATGGCAGCGTGTGAAACGGAGCTGCTGTAGTAGCAGAGAGACAGGAGTCCCATTAGAAATCTCATTAAACACGCTGTTAAGGTCTGTGATCCAAACAATTAGATTAGTCCACTTTCGGTCCAGTCGAAGCAAATCTGTTCCGTCTCGTCACGCGTGCACAACAGACGGATTCCACGTTCATTGTGCGGGGGCAGTGTGTGTGTCGACCACCAGGCACACTCCCAAATATAACGCTGCACTCCACCAATCCACTCCCTGGAGTGGGAATGAATCAGTGATGCTTTAGTACTGTTGCACATAAATTGTTATCCATATGTCTCGATGCTCCAAGAATCCCATCATGCTTTGATCTGAGCTATAAAAGGTCAATAAACCACACAGTGTGATTCATTCTGAAAATGGATTGGCTTCTGTTCTGGACACAGGACCTTTAATACTTGGGGCAGATGATTATTTTTTTCTGTTAGGCTTCAAACCCATTGTGTTGGATGAAACAAAGGTGATTTAAGTCACTCCTGGGAGTCACCCTGAGTCTGGGTCATGAAGCCAAAATGACTTGTTTTTGTTAAAATATTACCAAATGTCAAGAGGCCACGGTGAACGTAGGCCTGAGAAAACAAACTTCGCCTTGCTGGTCTTTCTTTTGTGGCAGTGAAACACGTGAGCTGCTGTGTTTCTAGCATTAAATCCCACACACCCTGTGGGCAAACTCAATGGACTCTTTGTGCAGAGTGCACGTGTGTGAGTGAGTGTGTACCTCAACGACAGAGACGGGACACTGGGAGGATGTGAGACGAGCTTTTATAGGTCCACAGACCACAGTGAGTAACACGGTTCGTTCAGGGGTTACCGATAAGAAGCAACACGCGTGTATGAAACTCGATGCATATCAGTGGGTTTGGTGATATCAGGACCTTCGTAATGATCATCTGTTTGAGAACTGGGTCCTAAAGGAGACTGAACATGCACTCACCGGCCACTTTAATAGAAACACCTGTACACCTGCGCATGCATGCAGTTATCCAGTCAGTGGATCATGTTGCAGCAGTACACAGAATAAAAGTATATAAGGTAAAGGTCATTAACTAAAAACCTTTAGTTCATGTTCACATCAAACATCAGAATTGTGGAAAAATGATATTCTGCTTTGAGTATTTCAGAAACTGCTGATCTCCTGGGCTTTTCACGCACAACAGTCTCTACAGGTTACCATTTTTCTGATCCTTTCTGTGAGTCTGTCCCCACTGTAGCCTCAGATTTCTGTTCTTGGCTGACTGGAGTAAAACCTGGTGTTCTCTTCTGCTCTTGTAACCTATCCACCCCAGGGTTCAATGTGTTGTGTGTTCTGAAATGCTTTTCTGCTCACCATGGTTGCAAATAGTGGTTATTTGAGTTGGTGTAGCCTTCCTGTCAGAGTGAACCTGATTTCTGATTGGTAACAGGGGTAACTGTAGGAGTTTCATAACAATGCCATAACAATGCACTTACCAGTATTAGCTAGTATCAACTAAATAACTAGCCTAGCCTGTATCCGGATTACATTTATTGTTGTCAGTAATGCAGATGAAATAAAGATTGCATTAACGGTGCCTTTGCTGTAGCTATAAAGTAGTAAAGTATGCTCCAACTCCTCAACTCGTTAACAATTAAAAATGGGCAACCTAATATACCTTGATGTTTGCGTACACGTATATTTGTGTGTATGTGTGTGAATGTGTGGGTTTGTGCGTAGGTGTGTTTATGTGCATACAGACAAGTGACAAATTAACGGAAAATATTGTGGACATTTATTTTTACTCCCATGGTTTAAGATCACTTAGAGCTAAGAGTCTATGCAAATCAAGACCAAGTTCTTCTGACCATACTGATCACCTTTATCCTAGGATGAAACGTTTCTATCCTGATGGGAGTGGTCTCTTCCAGGATGACTCCGCCCCCATCCACGGTGCAAGAAGGTTCAGTGATTGGTTTGAAGAGTAGTCAGTGATGTTGATCATATGCTACGGCTTTCACACTCAACATTTTAGGCTGTGCTCTCCAGCACCATCATCAAAACATCTACGTCTTGAGGGAACATCTTTTGGACGAATGGCGTTCATCACTCCGGAGTGGTTCCAGAGACTTGTAGAACCGATGCCAAGGTGTACCAAAGCTGTTCTAGCAGATTGTTTTGGACCAGAACCTTACTAAGTCATTCTGTGATGTTTTTTTCCTTTAATTTGTCACCCATTTGTTTGTATGTATGTGTGTAAATGTGCATCCTCACATATTTAAAACTGCTGCACAAAGCAAAAACAGAATGAGCACCAGAGGAGAGGAGGTACTTAAAAAAATCTTATTAAGACACACATCCATTTCGGTCCATGTGGGACGGGATGTGCATGTAATGCTGAACTCAATGAACTGTAACTTATAACTATAATAATGGATAATTACTTATGATGCCCCTGTTCCTTTGTTGTGGTGTGAAATTACAGAAATGAATTACGTCCTTTCTTTTCATTTTACTAATACTAATAGGAGGTGTATCTACTACAGCCATTAATGCATGAAACTATCTATTTTTTGAAAAACAATAAATATACGGATGTAATTTAATTAATAAATATATTTCTGAAACTATGGGAAAAAGTCTCCAGTGTCAGTGCTTCAGTGTCACAGTCAGAGGTAAAGCTGTGACTTGGTTTTCTGACCTATCCTCAAGGCAGAGGGCTTTGTGGTTTCCTGGTAACAGGACACAGGGTGATTTTCTTCTTTCAAGAAAAGTAAAAAAAACAAAAAAAAACAGGCTGGTCAGGGAACGCCTGTTTATAGGGATAACAGAACTTGTTTTGTTGATATTCGGCAACATTACATGGAACTACAAATGGATAAAAAGTATGTTATGGTATTAGAGGAGGTGGTAGCAGTAACCGTCGGGACCCTTCACACCACCTAGCTGTTGATTATTTTCCGATAACAGCATGACGTGAAAGTATTTTATTCCTTACTTTTATATTATACGATCTGTCTCACCTGTCTCACGGTTTCAGCTCTCTCGCTTGCATTGATGACGACTGTGACAAATGTTACAGTTTGTCTGTTCACTCGGAGAGGGGATGGTGAACTAACTTGCTGGTAAACAAAAGAAGCACGACATGGTCTTCCATCTCCACGTGAGTTTGTTAATGCCAGAGAGAGGAAGTAACTCTAGTCTGCAGTGTTCAGTAAATAACCTGTTAACGTTTACTATTTCATTTTAGTCAATATATAATATATTGCAGGTTTAATAAATAACTGCTGCATGCACAAGGACTGGACAGGTGGAGGCATGGATGGACGGAGAGCTGAATGAATGATAGGTGGAAGGGCTAGACAGAGGAATTCATAAACGGACAGAGAGACGAAAGACAGGCAGGCTTGACTGAAAGTGTAATTGTATTACTACTGCAGCCAAACGCAGAATGAATGAAATGCACAAGGAAATCGCACAGGAAATGAGTAAACAAGCAAAAAAGTATTAAAGACAATACAATCAGGGAAATGAAAACAGGGACTCAGACCAGATCAGGAAGGAGAGAAGGAAAGAGATTAGGAAGCTAGAAAAGGACATGAAGACAACAACCAAATCTTAAGATATACGTACAACAATCAATAAAAAAAGGTAAATCACCAAGAGTATTATGGGATTGGTTTGGTTACCGGATGTATGCCATGCTGCTTTCAAATTTGCACAATATTTTATACTTTGCTTTCCAAACGATTGCCACCCCAACAATTAATATACCATGACGCCTCCTTTGGATAGACCACCAGCCTGCATCACATCTCCAGACCATTTTTAAGCTCGTCTATATTCTTCAGTTTGTGCGTGTGGAGTTCGGACCACGGGTGTGTAATAAGGTGCAAGTCTGGAGACTGAGATGGTCATTGCAAACACTTTTATTTCCGTGTTGATTTGGATGTATGTTTGAGGCCTTGTTAAAGGATCCACCTGTGACTGAGTCTTAACCTCCTGGCAGAGGTAGCCATAAAATATTTTGGTACAAAATCTCTGATGCCATCAAGAGCAACAAAAAGAGCAACAAAGCATCAAAGACCCACCATCATATTTCATAGTAGATAACAGTATAGCTTAGTGATATGATAATAATAATAATAATAATAATAATAATAATAATAATAATAATAATAACATAGATTTTATATAAATGGTATGGATTTATTTATTTATTTATTACAGTCAAACTGACTGTAAACAGCTGATCAGTTGTACTTAATCATTTACAATTTTTTCTTTTATTTTTTAAATGTAAAAAAAAATCAAAATTAATTTGGGTTGTTCTCATCAAAAGCTTCTGAAAACGTGCAGCTGTGAGCTATTTTTTTGTATTTTTTTCTAAGATAATATTCAAAATATTATTGTATAATAGCCCTAGTTCGATCCTGAGCTCGAGTTACCGTCTGTGCTGCATTTTCCATATTCTCCTCATGCCCGTGTGGGTTTCCTCAGTGTTCTCTGGTTTCCTCCGCAAAAAAAAAAAGAAAAATGCATGCAGGTGGACTGTCTATGCTGAACTGCCCCGAGGTGTGATGAGTGTGTGAATGTGTGTGTACGCCCATTAATTCATGCTGTGTTCCCACCACACACCCAGTGACCACCTGACCAGGATAACGGTGATGAACATGAATCCATGAATTTGTTTTTGAGAGAGGAAAAAAAAAAAGAGTGATGTTAGGGTGCCAATATTTCTACAGCACACCCAAACATTCTGCCTAACAAAACTCAGACTCAGGAGAACAGGTATTTCTGTAGTGTTTAGGTGTTAAATATCGCGATATATTACACAACCAATTATCGGTGTGTCCCCATAGCAGAGTGAATACGGTAACGGTGGAGTATCTGTCACTTTATTAAAGGTGGCTTACCTTAATGCCCTGATGCTGGGTGGTTAAAATGAGCTTGGTCTCATCCAGAAGCAGCACCTCGCAGTAGAATTCCTCTTGAGTGGAGCAGAAACAGCTCATATTTGCACTGAAAACTCAAAATTTTCTTTAAAAAAAATGTTTAATTTGTCTTTAAGCTACTCGTCATGGTGCTCAGGAGAATTCCGTGTCCAGAAAAAAAACACGACCTGTGAGTTAGCTACTTTGTTTTTTTGTTTTTTTTTAGCTATAGCCTAATTAATATTAGGCCGAATTAATATTATTTCAAATATTATATCTTTTTTTTATTTACCTTTTCTAGCAAAAAAAAAAAAGAAAATTTAGCATCACCTCAGCATCTTCCTTTTTGAGCGCTCGCGCAAACACTTGACGACCCTCACGAGAGCCTCTGTGTGTGTATGTGTGTGTGTGTGTGTGTGTGTGTGAGAGAGAGAGCTCAGGTGTATTTCTGCTCCCGAGTCCCAAAAGTAATTCCTTATTTATTCCTTTCAAGTAGTCGCTTTATTGTTATTTTCCATCCGAAGTCGCTATATTTTGTGTAAATATATGTTCAATAAATGTTCCGCACCGACTTGAAAACTGAACGCGCTGTAAATTCACTCCTCCAGCGCCCCGTTGCCAAGGAGCTCCCCGGCCGCGGCTCAATCCCAAACCGCTCACAGCTCCCTAACCACGCGCGCTACATAGGGTATGAAAAGAACGCATTCTAAGCCCTACGTAGTGCACTTCAATAGGCAATGTCGACTTGTTTGAGATTCAGGCTTTTCCCCTTAAATACAATTGTTCTGGGACTCCGCCCTCATTCATTTCGCTTTTAGTCAGACAGAGCTGCAGTGAAAAACGCACCTTTCCTGCCATCTGTCGGGAAAAAAAGATAATTAAAACAAAAATGGAATAAAGTTGAATTATAACAGTACCTATTAGATATTAGAGAATGCATCCATTTCCTTGCTTCATGTACAATGACCCTATAAAAGTATTGTATCTGGACCTTTAAGCCACACCCCATTCAAATGGATGAAATTCACTGCATTAGAAAACAACTGACATGTTTTCAAGAAATATAGATAATAACCAGCATAATTTTCAAGCAAAACATTTCCCCAAAAAACAAACAGTTATGTTTAAAAATATAAAAGGACTTGGGGAGAGGAAAGGTGGCTTAGTGGGTAGAACATTCACCTCACACCTCCAGGCTTCATTCCCCGTGTGTGTGGAGTTTACACCTCCTTCACGCACTTTGGGGGTTTTCTCTGAGTTCTCCAGTTTCCTCCTCCAGTCCAAAGACATGCATTGAAGGCTGATTGGTATCTCAGAATTGTGACTGTGCCCTCGTTGGGTTGGCACCCCATCCAGGGTGTCCCCTGGAATAGGCTCCCTGCAACCCTGTGTAGGATGAATGGATGGATTTATATCCATCCAATAAATAATACATACATAATTAGACAAAAAGCATTTGGACATTCAGTATTGGCTTCATTAAACATCACAGTACCAGTGTTTTAGTATTTAGTTTGCCAACCTAAAAGCGTTGTGGTGGGAAAGGTTCAACCAACAAAACCTTCAGTCCCTCCACATGAGAGCATCCACAAACTGCACATTTCTTCTCCACTGCATCCCAAAGATGCTCTGTAGGGTTTAAGTCAGGGCTCTGGGAGGGCCATTCTAGGATATCATTGGTTAACGATGCTTCTGTCGCTTGAATGATTTCTGCACGTTTGCATCCAAAATGCTTCTGTACACTTCTGAGTTCATGATGCTCTCAATGAACCCAAGCTCATCAGCACCCCTGTAAGAACGACAGCCCCAGACTTCACCTTTTCCACCTCTGTGCACGTTGGTTGGTATTCTTCTCCTGGCCTTCTCCACATAAACAAACACTCTACCATCAAATCCATGCAAGTTCCGTTTGGATTCTTCTGAAGTGAAGGCAGTTCTCCAGAATCTGCTGTCTTTCGGTGCATGTTCTTTTGCAAATGTCTTATTCTTGAGGCTTCTGAATGGTTTCCGCTGCATTACTCTCCCTCTGTACCCATGCTCGTTGATCCAGTTTTGGAAAGTTTGTGCTCTAGTTGTATCTGGTCTTACTCAGTGATGTCTGCAGCTTCTCACCTGTTTTTCTTGATTTTGCTCACAATTATCCTGCGCCATCTGCTGCTTGGGTCTGTCTGTACGCCCTGTAAGTTGTCTGTTTTCATTCACAAGTCCTTCTTCTTTGAAATTCTTTTTTTACAAGTGGTGTAAAACACCTCAATCCAATTCAATTCCATTTAATTTGTAGAGCACTGAGCAGCTTTACAGAAATCCAGATGCAGATCTAGGCCTGTAAGAGAAAAAACTTCCTGAGAAGACACAAGGAAGAAACCTTGAGAGAAACCAGACTCAAAAGGCCCTTTCTTCTTGGATGACAGTGGATAGTGGGATTATAAATCACTACTCTTCTACAACTTTATACTATAAAGTGAAACAGTACTAATCGGTTGAAAAAGGATGCTCAATATGATCATATTGCGAATGAGTCCTTGGATGAGCACAGGATGGGGTTTATCATCACAGCAGCAGTTCTTAGGTAAAAGTGCACAGTGTCCAGATGAGATTATCCACTGAAGCAAAGCAGAGAATTGGGCATGAACTGTTTTTGGGAAGTGCAAATCTTTAGGTTGTCCATGTTGGACCATCCAAGTACATCCACAAGTGAGTCCAGAAAGTATCCAGTTTCTGACTGTAGCACATCTGCTACACACATCCTGTGACGCCGATCTGTCATCCCATCAGTGGAGCCAACAAATAATGTTTTAAATATTTACAGATACATTTAATGCTGTGAAATGCCAGTTATCACTTTCATTATAGCAGCTATAAATGATCATTCCCTCATCAGCCTCTTCTCTCTCTCTCTCTCTCTCTCTCTCGAAGTTAATAAGACTTTTAAGACTTTTGTCATGTCCTGGAGACTTCCAGTGATGGCAAACTTACTGCTGGTTACAAAGCGCTGAAACTGGAGACTCCTTTCATAAATGTTAAATAGATATCTACTTACAGAATAAGAATATCTTACTGGAATAAGAGAGATTGAGACTGGAAGAGAAGGGAATAAGATGGAATAAAATGAAGTACACAGGACTTTTGAGATGGATGATGAGATGTAATTTTGTCACTTCCGTTTGTCACCACGAGAAGGCAGGGTTGAGTTCAGCGGCAGCGGCGGTCCAGTGCGCATGCGCAAGAGTAGCCTCCCGCTTCACAATATGGCGTAACAGTCGGACTAAACGCTGTTAAAGGAGGAGAATTCAGACACAAAAGAAAGAAAAGTTTTGTCCCAAACACAAGAAGTGAGTTTACTGCTAAAAGTCAGTGGGGTCTGGGTTGTTTTTGAGTTGCCACCATGTTTTTAAAGGATAATTTCTCTACGAGGCTTTAGAGTCGCGCAACTTGGTGAAGTGGACGAATGTTTGTGCAGGTAAGAAGATTTAATGTTACCTTTGATAGCTAGAAGGCTAAGCTAACAAACAACAAAGTAATATTGCAGCTGAATGATGTCTTTTATTTTCAGTGCGTTTGTAATAATAGTTCTGTAAAACTATGTGAGAGAACATGTTTCTTTTTGTAACCTTTGGTCTCCTCAGTGAAGTGCAGATCTCCTTCCCGAAAGTTATTTGTTCAGTAGGGATGAATGCCAAATCGATCCTGGCTTCCCGGCTAAGTGCACTTAATCGGATATGGGATAATGGCTTTTACAGCGTGCTTAGTGCACTATACCTGCAAGACGGATGCATTTGGGATACAGCTCAAGGCTGGCCCTGGGTAAATGAACGAGGTAGTGGAAACTAAGCCATCTAAACAGTACTCCATCCAAACAAGGTTGTTCCACACCGAGTGCCTTAACTGGCTGCACTTGGCAAAGTGTCCAGGGGATTTTTTTTTTAAAAACCAGAATAAATCTCCAGAAAGTGCTGTTAAAATCGTGATTCAACCTGCATGAACAGCAACACCATTTAGTGTTGATCAGTAATGCAGGATTCATAAAGTAACAGAAAAGGCACAGATGATAAAAACAAGCTCCCTGTATCAAAAAATATAAAAAAAATAACATGATATAAAATGAATATTTCCCCATAATACAATACATACAGCTTTCATATATGTATATGTGTGTATATATGTATACGTGAAAAGTCTTGTGGCCAAGTATGGTGACCCATAATTGGAATTTGTGCTCTGCATTTAACCCATCCAAGTACACACACACACACACACACACACACAGTGCAGTGGGCAGCCTTTTTTGCTGCGGTGCCCGGGGAGCATTCGGTGCCTTGCTCAAAGGTCTCACCTCAGTCGGGGACTTGAGGGTGGAAGAGCGCGCTGGTCATTCCCACCCACCCAGAACTGAGACTCGAACCCACGACCTTCAGGTTCACCTTTGGGTTACAAGTCCGACTCGCTAACCATTAGGCCACAACTGCCCCTATATCTGTCTATTTTTTTTAGTGTGTGCATATATGTGTGATATTACGGTATGTCATGTCATGGCTTCTCCTTCATGCCATTTACACAGTTTTGCGATCATTCTGTCAAATTTAGTAAGCAATACTTAAACATGCTCTTGATTTCCCACCCTGCCTCACACCCTTCCAGCTTTATGTAGCCGTGTATTCAGAGTGTATACCTAAAATCTGGGTCTTGATACAAGCACGTGAGTTGATCCATAACTGCCTCCCAAGAGATCAGCTTTCCATTTGCATCAGGCCAGTTTCCAAAGCTCTTAATGGATTAGCACCAGAGGAAATTACAGATCGTCTTTCACAGTCTACTCCAAGCCACACTTTTAAATCCACGCATGCCAAGCAACTGTGTATTCTGAAATTTCTAGGATTTCTGCAAAAATAATGCCACTGCTCAAAGGTGGACATTTCAACCCAAGATTTGGCTGATGATTATTAATTGGAACTCAGTGGGGGAAATTCATGTTCAAGTTTCTGTTCTTGTATGTAGAGGCAGGTAGATCTTTGTCTTCCTATAAATATACATACAGTACACGTCTGCATGCACAGTGGAACAATATACCCTGTTTTCATCATGTTGGGACATGTAGGACACTATAGGAATCCATGTGCTACTACATAAAGTGCAAATGATGTGATGAAGTACGTTTCCATGTACTTAAAAACCACAATTGTATAAAATCTTATATACTTATTATATATTTATATACTCTTATAGTGAGTATATAAATCAAAGACAATGGTGAATCAGAAATCGTACACAAAATATTCTCATCTGGGAATGGCCAGGATTCTGGTGGTAGTCTAAAAAAAAAAAAGCACTGCATCTAAAGCTAGGCATTTATTCATTTGGCAGACACCCTTATCCAGGGCGACTTTTTCTCATTTATACAACTGAGCAGTTGAGGGTTAAGGGTCTTCCTCAAGGGCCCAGCAGTGGCAGCCTGGTGGTGCTGGGATTTGATCTCTCAACCTTCCGATGAGGAGGCCAACGTCTTAACCACTGAGCTACCACTTCCCACCATTTGTTCCGTTCGGCTCTCAAGTTAGACTCTTCGATTTGCTAAATTGAGTTTGACTGACTGCATTATTTGTCTCAGTGTGTTATTTGAAATTTCCAGGCTTTTTTTCCATTGACTATTGATTTTACTGCTTCTTGAGGCTTCATGGCGACTGTATGAAAAAGGTGGCAGGGTTGTCATAGGCCTGGTTCACACCTGATGCATGACTTCTGGAAGATTGAAAGTGATGTTCACCGGATGCACGTTGGAGACCAGACGTCCCTGCCGGCCAGGTTTCCATGTTGGGATGTATGCCTAGTGGGTCCATGCCAGCTAGTCAGCATACTTCGAATCTACACGGTTGGAGTGCGTTTAGTCTGTTGCGGACGTCGCATCGCATGTTGCTGCTGCACCATGTGCATGCAATTATCCAATCAGCCAAATATGTGGTGGCAGCATGCGACATGAAATCATGTAGATACAGATCAGGAGCTTCGGTTAATGTTTACATCAAACATCAGAAAGGGGAGGGTTGTTATGTCAGTGGCTTTGATTGTAACACGCTTCTTGGTTTGAGTATTTCAGAAACAGTCTCTAGAGTTTGCACAGAATGATATTAGTGGGACTTCTGTGGGTTGGTGGGAGAGGTCGTGCTTTCTGAGATGCTTTTCTGCTCATCACGGTTGTAAATAGTGGTATTCTGAGTTGAGACGGAAACGAACACGGGTACTTGACCAGTTCTGGATTCAGGTTATTAACTATGCTTTACCACAGCATTACAAATCATGGCCCAGGGTGTCTACAGGTTTCAAGCTATAATGTGCTTTAAGATAGTACAAACTGCAAACAATACGTTTCTTATTCAGCCATCTCCCTTTCTAATGACTGTGATTAAAATGCACAAAAGGAACTTTTCTGCATTATTACTACTCCAATTTCACAATTTTTATCCATTCAGGTTTTAACTGTATAGCATAAATGATCTAATTCTCTGCAAATCGCTCATTTTCCCACACTTCAGCTCTTTGGGAAGGGAGGGAAGAGAGGGAAGACTGCTGAACAAGAGTCCCTGCCAGTGTTCATTTTAAGCTTTTCAGAGCCTTGGACCTAATTTACATGAAAAGAAGAAAAAACCCACCAGAGTACATCCTCCTCCTTCCAGGCGTTCCATTCATTTACCCAGTTAAGAGAAAACGAAGGCCGTTGAATGTGCTTTAGCCTAATGTTGACAAGGGCTTATTCAGAGGACGCCATTCTTAAAGCTTTGGTTCTGCTACAGTAACACAAGCACTGCATGGTAGTAATAGTGTAGAGTTTGTGCGATGGAGCCTATAGCTGGATTTGAGATGAACAATCCAGTACACCAACACAGTGAGGAAAAAGACGCTAACAATAGTGTGTTCAGGGTTTCTGGAACCTCGAAGGATGCCTTGAAATTGAGCAGAATTTGGTTCTTGGTGACCAGTGTTAGAGAGACTGAATGTAGTCACCCAAGTGATATATTAAACATTGAGCAAAGTCGAAAAAAACAAGCTGAATTAACCTGCTCAATCTGACAACTGATTTGGCGTGGTCCTAACATTCCAATGAGCTCACTTGATTGACATCCTATAACCGTCCCATTGCATCACTCAAGCAGAGCTAGGACTGTTCCAATCTGTATGGACTAATTTTCAGAACCCGCATGAGTTAGGATTTCTGCTGTTTTTAGCTAGTTTGCTGTGTTTGCTACATTGCTCAGTCATGAAGAGAGCCTTCAAGCGGAAACGCGTACAGCTATGTGGGCGGGACAAGCGACTCCGGCCTTATGATTGGCGAAGGAACAGTACAGGGGAATTCAACTAAACTTTGCAAAGTTCCTTGCTTACAAACGCCCGGATAACGTCTCTAGCCTTATAAATAGTTTCTGGACTGACAGCACTTCATTTTCATCTCCATAAAGCCATTCAGTGAGCCCTCATGTCCTGTGGATGGGGGTGGGGTCATCTTGGAAGAGACCATTCCCATCAGGATAGAAATGTTTCATCATAGGATAAAAGTGATCAGTCAGAAGAACTTTGTATTGATTTGCAGTGAGCCTTCTGTATAAGTGAATGAGTGGACGCATACGATGGCAGCAAAAGTAAATGCCCTCAGTAAGGCTTGTGCAGTATTGATTTTTACTTTAAATGATATAACACTTGCTTTAAACTATTTATTCGTACACAACTGACAAAAAAAGACAGGAAAAGCCTATTTTCACCATTTCATTTTTAAAAAGCGATATGGGACTGTGTAATTAATATTTATCGGCTCTGCGGTCGGGAACTGCTTGCTGGCAGTGGCAGTTGCAAAAAAAAAATCACCTGGTGGCTTTTTAGGTGATTTTGCAGTAACACATAGTTAACAACAGTCAAAAAACAACAACATCATAACGGTACATTTTAAATATAATCTTATTCTAACAAATTGTTTGACTAATGTCCACTTGGCCAACATTTTCACTGTTGCTGAAAGTGATCATGTCTGAGCACTGACCAGCATAGGAAAGCAAAAAAATAGTGTATTTAATCACTTTCTAATTATCATCACTATTAACATTGCTGTCATGTGCTGCTAGGAATGAACTCATCACATTTTATGTTTAAAATTTTATGGCACTTAAGCACTATATTTAATAGAAAGCATGAATGTGGCAGACCTGAGAGAGAATCCCAGGACTGGAACCCAGGTTCAAAACATTACAGTAACTCCTTTTGCCAACGGTGTGTGCTCTAGCCATAGTATGTACGTTAATTAGACTTGATTTTATTGATCTGTTAGCTTGACCTTAATGCACTGTGACCTCCAACCCCACCCTAATTACAGCCTCCCCTCCTCTCCACACCAGTCCCCTCGCTATAAGAGCTTAAAATGAGCTGAGGGACGCAGCTGCATTTGGGAAGCGAGCCAGCCACCAACCGGCCACTGCAGAGCCGGCTCTGAGCACGTGAGCCTTCTGATTGGCTCTCTCAGCGCCCATGTGACCGTGCTGGCTGGATGCTGTCGTGCAAAAAAAAAAAAAAAAAAAACGAGCCAGCTTGAAGGGGAGATGGGATGGAGGCTGTCACTGGTATCGCAATGGGGTAGGTTTGTGCTTTTCCATCTTTACAGGATGTGCAGCTGCATTTTACTGCCATCTTTTCATAAGGATTTTAAGCAGCCGCTGTGGTGAATGAACAGCGTTTGGGCGTGTGTGTGTGTGTGTGTGTGTGTGTGTGTGTGTGTGTGGTTGAATAGTGAGGCGGTTCCTCTAAGCCTTTTGTTTTGATGCTTGTTGAGAGGCAGACTGGGTGGGTGTTGGGGGATGTGCACAGATTCTCCGGTTCTTGCTTTATCGGGGCAAAAACGGCGTGAAGTGGAAGAAAGTGGAGAGACGCAAACGTCGGAGAAGTGTAAAGATGTGCTCTGAGAGACGTGGTGATGGAAGGAGGGTCTGGTGGTTTTACCAGTGATGCTCAAACAAAGCAGATGTGTCATGGTGGCGGCGCTTTTTCAGCATTCGTCCAAGAAGCACGTCTTGCTCTTTTGACGACGTTATTTATTTTTTTCAGGGTGATTTGCTCAGATCAGCAGTCAAGGTGTACGCTAATGGGAGTGCACAGCTGCCCCGCTGTGTCTTTGTGGACTGAAGGGAAGGGCATTCGCTCTCTTGCGGCTTGAATGCAGGGTTTTTTAGAAACCTGCATGCCGTGAAGGGGGTGGGGTTGGGGGGAGCATGCTTCATCCACAAGGCTGCACCTCAGATAAATGTAAAAACCAGCCTAACAAAATGGATTCTGTTTGAATAAAAGCTGTGACAGCATGTGCACGAGTAACTGAAGTCATATTTTTGCACATTTAACATAGCACTGCGTTGGGTATAATAAATGAAATGTACATTAGGCTCTGTTAATCCTCATTCACATGGTGTAGATTTTACCTCGACGTACGGTCGAGGTAAAATCTACACGCACCTCTAAAGCTTTGTCGCAACGTCGACCATTTTAGTCTCCTTGCACCGTAAACGGGATTTTCTCAGGATTCTCTCTAGTACCTACATTAAACAAGGCTCTAAAACGCTGACACGTGACTCCACGAAAAACAAGATTGTACCACGAATGAAATCTGTCTGATTCAAGAGTTTTAATTTAAACTCATTTCGAACGTTTGTCTCTATACCGTGCAACATTATTGCCTCACGATGATTTCTTCACCGAATGTATGTCAGCAAATGTGTGTCAGCAGAATATCTGTGGCAGTCGGCCGCCTCTCCCAGCTCTCAGTCCGAGAACATTATTCCGATATTCCATAGATGGCCATATAGGACAAATTGCTGATTAGGTTATCCTAATAGACGGAAACCTGCATGCTAATTGATAATGATATTCATTTGATGAAATTATGTTTTTACAGCGCAGTTAGGTTTGGAGAAGCCATTTTAGTCAAGCAACCATCAGCGTAAAAGTCTAGCGCACACCCCTTCTCTTCTCTTTAAATGGATGAGCAACATGGACGCCAAATTAGACGTTAAAGCAGAGACTAAAACCAACATTTTTGCTGGAAAGATGGGAAAAGAAAAAGTAAGTTTCAGACAAATAAATGTTATAGAAGCATTTGTTGATCGGTCTGAAGGCTCGAGACTGTCATCGCAGCCGACATGAAGTTTAGCGACTACATATAATTTTAGTCTTTAGAATGGCAAAGATATCATACAACTCATTCACAGGAACTGTATGGAGGATAATCTATGGATATAAAAATGTTATTTGCCAAAAAATAAATGTTGATGTTAGGTTTATTTTTTATATGACAGCTGTTTTTTCTTTGTCTCATTAACATGAAGAAAGATTAAAAGATAGAGTTGAATGTATGCTAGGACAGGAAGGCTGCTATAAGGTAAGTGTTAACAGGAGCTTGCCTTGCGGATGTTCCTGTAAACAGTTATTCTTACTACGCAGATGATTCTTAAATACGTGTCGGGTCGCATCACACCACTCTGTCATCGATTATTTCCTTATCATGAGCACACACTATTGTGTTTTAATCCTTATTTATTTATGAGGTTCTACAGAATGTAGCAGTAAATCTTCCTAAAAAAAAAGGGGGGCGGGGGAAGTAGGAAACCAATGCGATCAATAAGAAACTGGTTGCCATGGCAACCCTGCTGTAACACCTGTGGTCTCATAGGTGTAGGGGGATGTAATCGATTGATTTTGTAAGTATAAAGTAAAATGAAACCTCTCAGATCTACTCTCAGTCCAGTTGTAGGTCATCCAGCTTAAAATATTGAATACGTTCGACTCTGCGTTTGGGTTTCCTCCGGGTTCTCCGGTTTCCTCACAGTCCCTAGGAAAATGTGCTGGTAGGTGGTTTGGCTACACCAAATTGCCCCAAGATGTGAAGGAGTGTGCCCTGGGATGGACTGGTGGATCCAGGGTGTGTTCTCCTGCCTTGTGCTTGCAGGGTAGGCTTCATGACCCTGACCTGGATAAAGTGCTTTCTGAACAGGAATGAATAAATTCACAACCCTGTGTATACGTTTACTGTGTCTACACATAACATGCGCCAGTCTGTTCATACACACTGTAGTGCACACTGCACACATCACCTAAGAAACCTAGGCATCAGCAGGGACCAGTCAGTCCTTTTCCCTGGGAATTTGAAGACTCGCTTATTATCTGTGTTTAAAGTCATTTTAATGGTGCATCTCTATGCATGTTATTTAGTTATTATTAATGCACTTAATTAGCTAACTAGTTTAATATAATTAAGTTAGCGACCTCGCTTAGCCTTGTTAATTCGGTTTATAGGAAGCCAGAACACTGGAATGGGCAGCAAATGTTAGATAATGAATTTAGCATTTGTCCAAACCTATATGGGTTCAGAAATGGCTAAGAAGTGATCAGAATGAATGTCTGTAATAAATATTAACATGTACGATGTGATCCAGACTGTTCCCTTTGTCAAACAGAAAGCGAGCGAGTGAACGCAGGAGTGAAGCTGATTTAAGCTGTAATCTGTCATTTGCTTGCTAGTTTTATTCTGTGCCAGATTAGAATTTGAAGGACGAGAGTCCAGAGTGGTGACACACTAGTCGACGGAAACGTACTCCAGGTATTAAAATAGCGACGTCGTCACTTTGAATGTGATTGTCCTGACATTTTTGTTTACTAAGATCATTGACGTGACTTTATCGATTTTAAGATGGTGTCCATGCACGTGGGTTCACACTATTGACAGATACGGGTCACGCCAGGGCACGAAGATCAGTCTGTAATGGTCCATTCTTAATTGGATGATGTGGTGTTTGAATTTTCTTTTTATTTTCAGAATTTTGGTTCTTGAAGAAAAATCGATTTCTGCTTTTTTTTTTCTTTACTTTTGGCTTTTTTTTTAAAATCTATTGTAGATAATGTGGATATTACTTACCCCCTAAAACCGTTAGAGGTTTTATTACAGAATGGCTCTGAAGCTCAATAAAAGTCATATGTAAACACATTCGGAAATGACTCCTTTTTACGAATAGATGTATAGGTGTATGACTTAATATCCTTATTCGAATATGATACATGTTCAGATGTTAAATCTATAGGTCTCCGTGTGCAAAAGTAGCTTGATGAAAGTTATTATACACTGAAACCTTAAATTCCCTCCATTCAGTCCTTTTAGGTCACTATTAACTGATTTGTTGTGTTCCTTGTTCAGCATTTGATGCGAAAAACGAGACCTCTCGAAGAACTCCCGAAAGAGACGAATTGTCTGATGTTGACTTTTGCTCAATAACTAAGTTGTTACGTACTAAGTAAGCTTTTAACAGTCCGTTATTTTCTGCTTCGTAGGTCAAAAGGTAGTCCAAGATGGCTGCAGCATCATATGATCAGCTGCTGAAGCAAGTGGAGGCCCTGAAGATGGAGAACTCCAACCTGAGACAAGAGCTCGAGGACAACTCGAACCACCTCACCAAGCTGGAGACCGAGGCCTCTAATATGAAGGTACGAGCAAAGCGCGAGCTATTCGGCTAGATGCATTCGCAGGCTGCTTAGAAAGCAAAACCTTGAAAGAGTGGATTGCAGCAATTATCACTGTAATTAAAACGCCATCCAATGGGTTTTATTTAAATCCTCGGTCAAGGACGTTGCTCTTTTATTCATGGTTATACATTAGAGGACGGAAACTTGACCTTATACTACGCGAGCTTACTTGATAGGTGGACAAGAGACACTTGCAACTTAAAGCACATAAGAAAACATGAATGGAAATAGCGAGGGAAATTTACAATCGGCTGTTGGTCAAGAGATTGTGTCTTGCGCAAGTCTGGAAAAGTATGTCAAGTTACTAATATAACAGTACTATAAAGTCACTAATGTAAAGCCATTCGTATAAAGCGCATAAAGCCACAAAGATTAAGTCGCTAGAAGAATATAGTCTTTATTATTGGCACATATACAATTACAGAGAAATTCAGCAAAATCCTTTCTTAATATAAAGTCACTCACATTAAGTCATTAATTTTGAGCCACTCGTATTAAGCCACTAATTCTAAGCCATGAAAGTTAAGCCACTAATATTAAGTCACTAATATAAAGTCACTCGCGTTAAGTCATTAATTTTGAGCCACTCGTATTAAGCCACTAATATTAAGCCACTAATATAAAGTCACTTTGCTGTCACATCTACAAGTACAGGAAAATTTGTTTGTTAATGTAAAGCCACGAATGTAAATGTACTAATTTCCAGACATGAAGAAGTATGGCCATTAGGAAACCATTAACTAAAAACGAATGAATATTCTATTGTAGTATAGACTCAGGACACTACTACTATTGCCCTAGACATTTCCCGTCCCCTTAAATTATTACCTCTTTCATGATACACTTAATGAAATTTAAAGATTATATGAAAATGGATAAGAGAAAGTCTGGAAAGTTAAAAAATCTGGAAGAATGTATTGAAAATCATCTTTTTCAAAACTAGGAAAGGACAGGAACCATGCAGGAGCCTGTATGATGATGTAGTAAGGTTTTGTAAGGTTATGTCCTAAACCACAAAGAATTACACCACATGTAGTATTTACTAGGGTGTAATGAACCACTGCTCCAGATATTAAATCCGAGGTGGGTGTGGCCTATTCCCCCCAGGAAATACTGGAAAACACTGGAAATGGAAATGCTGTGTGAATTCTGACTCTGACAGTTCCTCAACCTCAGCTACAACACTCCATTTCAAAATTTGGGCTCAACTAGAGAGATGCATGGGACATTTTTTTTCACACCTGGTATTTCCATTGGATTTTCTATTGAATTTGGTTGGATGTATTTCCTGAGGAACTGCAATGCACACAACTTCATGACTGTGGCTATTGGATGTAGCTCATGACTTCCTTCTGAATAGTGTAGAAAATTTGCATTTCTGTTAAGTTAGCCAGCTCTTCAGATATTTGATTAAAATTTGAATGGAAACGTACCTCATGTCATATTAGGTTGTTGATCTGTAATTACGAAAGCTAATGTTAAGGTTGTGTCAGCGTTTGTACAGCATCCCCCCAACCGCCCGTGTTTGCATTTCATATGAATGACCTCTTTGGGATGTGATAAAAGAAGATTTGACACTGGCAAGACTTTCGTGGGACAGTGAGAGGGAACGGTAAGAATGGTTCTTCAAAGAATGATATGAAGGAATAAAGAAGTGACTCCCCCTCCCCTCCGTCTTGGCTAAAACATCACCTTCGATCCATCATTTCCACCTGAATGCCGTTATATTTTTTCCGAAACCATGGGCAGGCTTCAGCTCTTGGCTGGCTTTTCCGCATCAGAAGCTTGGCTGCTCGGTGGGCAACGAGTCATTCGGATGCGACCTGGCAGCTTTCAGCCGAGGGGAGGAGATGGCGTGAGAGGGAGCGATCCTTTCTGAACGCACATTAGGTTTCTTTTAAAAAAGATCCCCAAGTGCATCTATTTGCTGGTTATTTGTCTTGGATTGACCATATGGTAGCATATTTGAATATCTCACTTGAATAATGATGTCTGAGTGTTTTTCTGGGAGCACATTCTGGAAGCACATTCGTTGTTGCCGGGGGAAACGGAAGCAGATTTTTGCTCTCTCTCCTTCATTCGTTGTTGGATCCTTAAAGGGAAATGGAGCCATATTGGTTGGTTAAATGAGAACTATGGGCTTGCTACAGATAATACCAATTTAGATCTAAATGATCAGATTAGTTAAGATTGTGTTGTCTGAGTAATTGGCATGTGTCAGATAAATAAGAATCATGTTTGCCGCAGCATCCTTTACAGGCATCCGAACATACAGTAGATTATAAACCAAATTATTTACCCTACTCTGTGTGTATGTTTGCTGCAATCTCTGATGATTCCCTTCATGCAAGAGAAAGGAGCTTTCATTAGACAGCAGAGAAGGCCAGCCAGTCATTCTGCTGTTGCCAGAAGCAGATTCAGTCCCTTTATGCACGCTTCCATCATCCCTTGCTTGCTAATGGACATGAAGAGAGGAGAAGAATTTGCTTCTAACTGTGAGGCCTCTTAAGATGTTAAATTCACCGTGTTTAAGTTTGGGTTATATAGAGGTCTTGGACAGAGGTCCTCCTACATTTGGGGGAACTTGTGTTTAGGAAAAAAGGGAAAAAAAATCCCAACATAGGAACACTCAGCTGTCCCACATGCCAGTAGACATGAGAGCTCTAGGAGTAATCACAGGCTTTTGGACACTAATGAGACATTGCTTTGGCCCCATGGAGTTTGGGCTGACATGAAGAATGTGGGCAGTGCATGTCTTTCTTACAATCTTTCGATTGTAGAAAGTGAAGTGCACCCATATTTGTGGGTTTGCAGTTGTCTGGATTTCTCTTCAATTTTCATTAAAAATTTGTTAAATGTCTAAGTTAAACACTGAACCAAATTATATTAAAATTTTAATAAAAGGGTTACGAGTAATACAAATCGTTTCCAAGGGTGCAATGAAATGAGGTACTTACTTCCCTGTAATAAATATATGATAACTGGTTGTCTCTGCAAAATCTAATTAGCTTTTTGCTGTGTATTGTAAAGTGTTTCATTTTGTTTCAAGGCACAGAAAACTGCTGCTCTTAGTCAAAGCAGCATTATGTACATTTATAAATATGTCCTCTTCATTTCTTTTTTCTTACCCGTTTTGATCGATTGCTCTGTGACACAGGCTTGAGTCGGCCATCTTCTTCCGTCACCTTTCTACTTCTTTTCGTGACGCTCCCTTCCTGGCTTTGTCTCGCTGATGAATGCGGCCCATTTCTGTCCCATGGCCATTTCCTCTTTTCCCAGGCTTCCGGAGACAAACATCTGCAGACCGACAGTAAACACCTCACGTTCATTACTATCTCGACTTCCTCCCCCAGCCCTGGTAGACTGTATATCCAGAGCACAATCCATTGTTCCAAAATGGACACATGCCCATCTGTAAGGCAAGGGTTATAAACTTGCTGGTAACTATGAGTACACGTTTACAAGATGGCAGCTGCATGTATATGGCGTATTCAGCATGTCAGTTGTGTGCATCTGAAAAAATTAACCTGCTTTGTGCGTGAGCACAGACTAGACTAAAGACTAAACCAGAACTGTGACTCAAGTCACGTAATTGTGTACAATACTGAACAATTCTTTCATAGCCGCTGCTTTCACGCACGTGATTGTGCCAAGCATAATCCAGTACTCAGGTCAGTTTAAAGATAACTTGGAGTCAAGTACAGAGCAATTCCAAAGTCAAGCTACTGTCAGTACTGGCCAGAGGTACAAGGCCCTTCACTTGATTGTGGAATTATTTAACAAGAATCTGATGCAATTAAAGCTTATCAGTTTCAAATTGTGGTTTAATCAGAGCCATACAGTGTTAACCTGTGGCTCAGGCTTGGAGGGATCCCGTTTAGTCTTCTCCATAGCAGTGAATTCTTTCTGCCTGCACTGGTGACTCAGTGTGTTGTAATCATCTGAGCTCAGTGCCTATAACAGTAGCTGTACAGAGCTTCACATAGCGAGGCGTGGATTTTAAGCCCATTTAGTCATCGAATTAGAATAGACAAAAGGTCTGTACTATACAAATCTATACAAAGTGATGACGTATTGGATGTTTAAATGGGAAATTATTGATCCCCCTTAAGGCCTGCTACATCACATGCTGTGTTGCATAATTGTGGTAATGACAAAGAAACCAGTGTAGTTTAGCCTGACCGTCACTGACTGTAAAGCATTTTTCATGTGCTTCAAGTGTCCGTGGACTGCATCTAGTACTGGTTGTCTGTTAGTTCTCATCACTAACTGTGGCCGAAGAACCACCTACTTTCACAGGAAGAGGTCACCAGCACTGCAAATGACCAACCATGATTACTTGCCGCTAAACTTTTGGTCTGGCTGGTGAGACAATTCAGACTTCATTCAAGATTCTGAATCTTATGGCCAGAGAAGTGTACAAAAGAGAAGAGATGCCTCATGAGCATTTGAAGGAGCGTCTGAGGCTAGGACAATTATTGATCATCATTGGAATTGATTGATATTGGGCAAAGTTTACACTATGCATTTGCTTTTCCAACTGTGGCAAATTAAAAACATTACAGAAGTATATTATGTCTAGTGACTCAACCCAGGTCTCAGTCTTTGCTGTGTTTTACTGTGTTGCTGCACTTTTGCCACATGCTCACTTCTTTTATTTCATGGATTCTACTCTGTGGTGGAAATGTAGACCATCCAGTTATTGTTCAGGGTACTTCCTGAATCCTTTGGATCCTAAAAAGTTCCTGAACCCAGTTTGAATGTGAGCTCATTTAGGTTTTTAAACTGACTTTGTGCAGGTTTTTCACTTCGAGTCCTTCAAGCTGCTTGCCACATGTCTGCATGCCACTGGATGCATGTACCAAATGCCCTACAGCAACTTTTTTTTTTTTAACTTGCATCCTGCCTCAAAACAAAAGCATACTGCTTTGACAGTCATATTTATATGAAGCCTTGTACTTTTAACCCCTTGTTTCCTTGATGGCCCTTTGCTTGGTTTTGTCCCAATGGCATCCTATCTGTCCAGTTTTCTTTCCACTTTTCAAGGATGTTTATCACCAGGAAAGAACAGACGGTAGGTCTTCCCCAGACCCTCCCCCCAGCCGATCTGTTTACCCCTATAGAATTCTCAAGTGTCCCCGGTATTCTTGGCTCCATCCCTGTAGACGAGTACCACATCGATTTCCATTACTAGGAGGTTAGAATGACGTTTTTAAAAGTGTGTGTGGTTGGGCTCTATGTACCACTGCTTCTGTGTGACAGAATTTCAAGGGCATCTGCTGTCCCTTCTGGATCCATGCAAGCTGACACCGTGCCTGATGTTGAACAGTGCAAGCGAAAGCTAAATTACACTCATGAGCCACGACTTGTCAGGCTGAATATTGCCTGTTGTGGATTTGGCTGCATGAACACTATAATTAACTGTTCTCTTGGTTACTCTGTGGTTTAAAATTGTAACACAGAGCCAAGACGAAGTGAAACCGAGAGAAGCATTATTGTTATCGTCTGTTCTATATATTACTCTGACTAAGACCATAGTAAGAGGTCCTTGATCATATGACTCCCTCCTCTCCAATAATGAAACTGTTGTTTCCCAAGTCTACTCAGAGACGTCTCATTTTGTTATGGGGGATGGGGGGGGGCAGGGGGACATCAGCGTCACAGACTAGCAGTCATTTTTGTTTGTGTCCCTTTTGGCCGTCTGTGAAAAGGGCCGGTGATGTGTGTCAGCTAAGGGTTAGAGGCCTAAGGCCATGTATCTGAATGGGAAGTGGCTGTTTTCCACAAGGCTGGATGGGATGGGAGGAAAGAGCTGCTTCCTGAGAGGCAGTCACAATGGTGGATTTTTTTTTTTTTTCGTTTCTGATGCCCGCACCATGGATTTGATAAACTGGATGTAGGACTGATATTGTTTCAGTTCTGGAGTTTAAAGAGCATCTATTGGAGTAGCTTTAAAGTGAAGATGGAATAAGCACTAGAAAGTAGCGCATTGTGGTAAGTAGGCTGCAGTTTTATCTTTGGTGTTAAAATTAGTGTTTAAGTGAAGGGTGTATATTGTGACACTCAGCATGATCAGCTGAGCTTTTTGAGTTTGTATACTGTTGTCTGCAGTTGTTTAATGGTGATTTGACAGTTTTTACCAAGTGGAGGTTCTTGAAAATGATGACTCCTGGTGTGAACAGAATCAACTAAACTTTGGGCATTTCAGCCTGTGGGAATGCTGATGCAAGACCAGCTCTCTCAGGAAATATAGGCTAATCTGTATGTACTTACAAACTGCATAGTTTAGGAACATGATCAGCTATTACTTATGCATATTAAATGTCTCTAATACCTCTGTACCTCTCTAATACCACTATACCTCTGTTGGTACATAAACTGTACAAGCGACTATCAACACTGTTACAGATGGCTTACAGCTGAAAATAAACTTGTGTCAACTTCAGTTCTGGCTTGTGCAAATCTATTTCGACGAAGAACGTTCTGTCTCTAAAGTGCAACACTTTAAACTAAGTGTGTATTGTGTATATTCTGTACTGTCAAATTACCGATTGTTGTTAACCTGTCTGATTTTATTGGGTTAGCGTGTTACAGTTAGGGATGCATCAGTACTGGTATCGGGTATCTGATCTCATTTACTCATACTAGTACTCGTAAAAAATGCTCCGATACCACCATCTGATACCATGTGATGCAT
Source organism: Pangasius macronema (assembly GCA_037577455.1). Classification (NCBI taxonomy): domain Eukaryota; kingdom Metazoa; phylum Chordata; class Actinopteri; order Siluriformes; family Pangasiidae; genus Pangasius; species Pangasius macronema. Next base: position 4,692,034 of record CM074961.1, read on the forward strand.
TGTAATGTAAGCTTAGTGTTCGCTGTGGCACTAATGAAAAGAATGAAAATATCAAGAGGAGTAAATACAGCATCATTCTACAATACAGGTAACCTGATAAAACATCGTTAGCATAAAACTCGACGCACAGAGTTCAATAATAATAATAGCAACCGATGTTGACGTTCTCGACAGCCAGTCGCTATCAGTCAATTCAGCAGTGAATCATACTTACAGATGTGGAACAAAACGCACTCTCCTCTGCTGCACTACACAATCCAAGATAACTAATGTAGCTAGATAATGCACTTCTTTTAAATTCAGCTAGCCACCATTATAAAGAATGAGCATAGCAATCATAAAAGGAGATGTACTATGTACTTTGGAAATGTACTATGACTCCTCTGACTGCTTGATACTATACTATGTATATTACTTATTTTCTTATCAGTTTCAATGAGTACCAAATAACCTGTCTGAAGAAAATGATATTGATGCATGCCTAGTTACAACACAAATATAGCACAAATTATAGAATAGACTTTAAAACGTCAGCATGCACTTGCTGTAACAATAGCTGTGTGCAGATATCCTCAGTTACTTTATAGTTAAGTGAATAGTTTGTGTAACTACGTAGGTATTAGAGACGCTTGCTATAAAGTGGGAGCAAATATTTTGCATGTATATTTCTAAAATGTTGCCTAATCCTCTACGTTTTTTCCAAAATGCTTGCAAACTAAATTCCTGGGTCTCGCACACTGGAGTTTCTGTTTAAAGGCACGCTGAAGAAAATGGCTTTGAACAGAGCGACCAGTTCCTCTCTGTTCACATCTAGAGATGCATCTAACGCAGAATCGCAAAGAATTAGCAAGATCGCATCTGCGAGACTTCAAAGCAGTTCTGAGCTTCTGACAAGAGAAACTGTTTGATGAGACTTCAAAGCTCTTTGATGTTCACCGTTCTCTTGTCTTTATCATAACCACTGTAACCTACAGGCGAAAAGAGCTGAAAACATTTCCCTCCTTTTAGTCAGGTACTTTGCTTGATCTCGAGGATCTAAAGATCACATGGTGTGTTCGGAAGGTTTTGTGTTTATCAGAAAAGGTGATGAAAATGGTCTCTGTTTGTCTGATGCAGGAGGTGCTGAAGCAGCTCCAAGGAAGTATTGAAGAAGATTCAAAAGATTCCCAAGGCCAGATTGACTTTTTGGAGAGGCTTAAAGGTATGAACTTTCAGCAAATCAGATGAATTTATTTGTTTGGTGGATATGACCAAAAGTCTGTGAACACCTGACCTATGTGGGCCTTCAGCAAGCTGTCACAAAGTTTGAATGGTGTAGCGTTACAGTTTCACTGGAACTAAGAGGCCCAAACCTGTTCCAGCATGACCGTGCCCCAAAGAGAGCTCCATGAAGACATGGTTTCCAAGGTTGGAGTGGAAGAACTAGAGTGGCCTGCACAGAGCCCTAACCTCAACCTTACCGAACACCTTTGGGATGAATTGGAACGCCAGGCCTCCAAAGTAATATCCTGACACTAATTCTGTTGTGGCTGAATGGACGAATGGCCAAATCCCCACAGCCATGCTCCAAAATCTAGAGGAAAACCTTCCCAGGAAAGTAGAGGTTGAGGTATAACAGCAAAGGGGGAGACTAAATATATAATGAGATTTTCAGAACGCACATATGGTTGTGATTGTCAGGTGTCCACATACTTTTGGCCATATAGTGCATAAGGATACTGGAATCTTTTTTGAGATCGATCAAGATCAATTAGTCAACTTAATTAAGATATTCAAATATTTTTTATATATTTAAAGTTCTGTATTTGTTCTCATTCAAAAGTCCATCTGCTAGTTAGTAAGCTATTTACATCATGCTTTTTTTTTTCTCCCTTTTTCACTTTCCTTTCCAGAGATGAATCTGGAGCCTAGCAGTTTCTCAGGGGTTAAGCTGAGACCGAAGGCGTCCATGCCGGGCTCAAGTTCAGGCCGCTCCGCTGACAGCAGCCCCATGGGCTCCTTTCCCAGGAGAGGAGCGACCAACGGGGGCAGAGACAGCGCCGGATACCTGGAAGAGCTGGAAAAGGAGAGGTGAGCCTCTTTCTTCTGAACTTACCATTTATTTTCCTTAAGCTTATTTAGATTTTCTGGGCTCTAAAGGATCAAACTTCCCTCAGTCAGAGCGTTCGCCTAGCTCTAAAATTGTTTTTGTGCTAATTTCATATTTAACCTTGGTGCTGCGCTGCTCTGTTACTTCCCAGGTGTGATTGTGTAATAATGTACTTTATTCTTGTGTAATATTAAACACCATTGTTTGTATGTCTGTATTGTTTTTATCTGTTTAGGTCCTTGTTAATGGCTGAGCTTCAGAAAGAGGAGAAAGAGAAGGATTGGTACTACGCGCAGTTGCAAAACCTCACCAAAAGGATCGACAGCCTGCCGCTGACTGAGAATGTACATTCATACATTAAATTGATCATAGATCTTGTGGTCTTGTTATTTCACCACTGACAAGGTGTATTTAATCAGAAATTCACTTGTGTATTGCTAGCATGTTGCACTACCTTGTCTTTATTCTTGTTATTTATTAACTATGGTTATTTTTGCTGTGTAGTTCTCATTACAGACGGACATGACTCGCAGGCAGCTGGAATACGAGGCCCGGCAGATCCGGGCAGCAATGGAGGAGCAGCTGGGCACATGCCAGGACATGGAGAAGAGGGCACAGGTGAGGTGTTAGTTAACAAATCACCCAATATTTGCGTAAAACTGTATTCCAGGGATGACAGTATCTACGGTTTAGCGTTAACGTTTAAAATTTTTGACCATTCGGTGCTATGGTAGTCTTTTCTGCCGTATCAGATAACGTGATTTCTTGTACGATTGGCTAAGATTTCTTGTTATCCATGTTGGCACCTCTGCTATTCATCTGACAAGTTTTTATTCGAATTGATTTACAAGTGAGGCAAAAGCTAGTCTAAGCACCGAGTAGTTGAAGGCTTTGCTCAAGTGACCAGCAGTGGCAGTCATGGGCTTTGAACCAAGTTAACAGGGCAGAATTTCAACACGTGATCTACTGCTGTCTCTAAATCCTACAAAATCTGTAATGTGGTTATGTTCTCAGGTGCGGTTGGCGCGTATCCAGCAGATCGAGAAGGACATGCTGAGGTTGCGCCAGCACTTACAATCCCAGCCTTCAGAAACTGAGGTTAGTCTCCCAAACTCGCAGCGCCGTCCATGAAGGGTTGGTCCACTCAAGCAAATAAACAACGGGTTGTACACATTGAGTCTGAGTCTTATCAGAGGCATTCAGTCCCAAATCGAGGAATCTACTGTAACTGGCAATATCGAAACACACAGGTTAATACATCCTCATCTACATTAACACTGGAGCGATGAAAAGATATTAATATATTTTTGAAAATAGAGAAATCAAGAGCCCAGTATGCTCCATTGAGATATTTTATTGTCATATTGATACACATAGACTGCGATCAGATTTAGTGTTATCTCATCATCAGACCATCTTATCGCCTGTTTCAGAAGCTTCCTAATCTCAGAACTCCGATGGCAGAGGTTTTTGATGATCTAGGTCACATCGTATAAGTATTTCACCCTCTCAGAGATCTTAATCCGGAATGACAGGATGTCTCGATTTCCACCTCTTTTTCTGCTTTGTTTATTTTTTTTTCTTTTTAATTCTGTTTTAGTGTAGATTTTGAGGTTGATGATTTAGCTTCTTTCTAAATTAACAAAATGTTCTGCCAACAGCACAAGACAATTTCAAGCTTAGTGAAAATATCTAGAAATCGATTCGATTCTATATAATTTTTTTATATTAGTCTTAAAATAATTAAAATATATTACTCATAATGAAAATCTGCCTGTATGTAAGACAATTTCTCTTATTTAGATATATGTTGTTGCAGTGTTGCACTAACGTTTGCCTGTAGACTAGTTAATATGCCTGAGATTATACACATTGTACATGTGTGCACCTTTCTGCTATCACATTTTAAAGGCGTGCTCTTGTGCACCAGATATAGACTCTTTGCGTGACAGAGCATGAACAGATGTGCATGTGACCTGGCTTTTAGATGTACAGGGCCATGAAGCTTGATATGCAAGTGGAAGGTTCACTACCAGATTATATGCCTGCATTTAAGATGATTAGGGGTTTATGTTGAGGAAGATGTTGATGTATAAATCAACTGCGTATATAGGTGCACAAGTGTGTGTGTGTGTGTGTGTGCGTGTGTGCGTGCATGTGTGCATGCATGTCTCTGTGTGCCATATCTGGATTATGTAGGTCAGGAAGAGAAGCTCTTGGTGGTAGTATAGCTGACTGACTGGCTGTGTCTGTCAGTTTGTGCCTGACAGATCGAGGTTGGCAGAGAGAGACAGGGGGCTAGAGAGAGAGACAGGGGGCTAGAGAGAGAGACAGGGGGCTAGAGAGAGAGACAGGGGGCTAGAGAGAGACAGGGGGCTAGAGAGAGGAAGAACATGTGCGCGCACACACGAACACAGTTTATGCCATACTCAGGCACACATGTAAATTAATATAGGCATGGTGTTTAAAAATAAGTGGAGTCGAATAGATGGGAACAGGTTGGGAGTTAGGCTTTCGCTTTTCTCCCTCCCACTTTATGGCACGTAGGGGTAGGACATCATATCATATGATTTTCAAAGGCATTGTATCACAATATATAGAACTGTTAAGAAATTTCTAGCAAAACAGGAGTGTTGCATTTAACTGTTTAATGATGCTTGCATTTAATAAAAGTAGTAATATATAATAAATAGATGAACAATGAAACACTTAACATCAAATCAGCTGCTTCTACTCAGTATATAATTATAAATTTTCTTTAAATAAGATTATGAAAAGATATCTCAGAACAGTGTGTTATGGCAAAATGTATCACAATCTCAATATTATATCGTCTTGTGCAGCCCCAGTGGTAGGTTCTTTGTGTTTTCTTGCTTCGTTGAAGTCCACATCATCAGCACCTTTATAACATTGTAATTTTGCCCATCCTCAGGCCAAGCATGACCTCATGGCCCAGGCTGAGGGGGCACAGGCATCAGGAGACTCGGTCATCGGGAATGGAGCTTGCTCTCAGGTAAGGAAAGACAAACTTTCATGTTCCTGCATTTCTCACTGAAATTGTGCTTCTTTTGCAGTGTAATTTTGGCATTTGGAACAAAATTTAAAAGTGTTTTCAATCCATTCAAGGGGTGTTTAAATAGAAATATAATGAATGTTTTTAAATGTCCATTGTGGGCTTGCTGGTGAATTGCATGCCATGTTCCTGGCTTGCTGAACAATAGTGTTTTGCAGACAGATGGCGCCACAGATGTGTCAGTGGATTAGCCACTTGGATCAAGTGTGATTTACTGACCTTAGTTAACTTTACACAGTTCGTAGTAAATGTTCTGCATTGACCTCCTGTTGAAGCATATCTCTCAATTAAATGGTTATATCTTTTTGCAGTGAGGATTAAAATAGTATATTTTAAAGGTAATTTACTCTGTTTTGCAGGGCGCAAGCTCTCGTGTGGATCACGACACAGCCAGTGAGATGAGTAGTGGAGGAAGTTACTCAGTACCCCGCAGACTTACCAGTCATTTGGGCACCAAGGTGAACTAATAAACCTGAGTTATCACACAGAAGACATGCCTAAGGAAAGACTATAGAAGATTAATATAGTCTGTATTTATAAATTCATAAATTACTACCTATGTAGCTGTGTCTGTTCTCTTTGGGGAAATTTTAAACCCAAAAAAAAAAAAATCAGTTGTCACATTTGAACACATTTTGATGTCAGTATGACAGACAAATAAATGTCAAATTTATTGCTACATATTCATAGTTTTATTATTTATATCAATAAGTATTTTACCTAATAGATGTCATATCCAGTATGTTTCCTTGTGCACGTAAACATTCAACTAGCATGAAGAACTTTTTACTATTGTCAAATCTCTCCAGGTGGAAATGGTGTACTCTCTGCTCTCCATGCTGGGCACTCATGACAAGGATGACATGTCTCGCACTCTCCTGGCCATGTCCAGTTCTCAGGACAGTTGTATAGCCATGCGTCAATCTGGCTGCCTGCCACTGCTTATCCAGCTCCTGCACGGCAATGACAAGGACTCTGTTCTGCTGGGCAACTCTCGAGGCAGCAAAGAGGCCCGAGCCAGGGCCAGTGCTGCCCTACATAACATCATCCACTCGCAGCCAGACGACAAGCGTGGCCGGAGAGAGATCCGGGTGCTCCACTTGCTGGAACAGATCAGGGCTTACTGCGAGACCTGCTGGGAATGGCAGGAGAGCCATGAGCGTGGAGTAGACCAAGACAAAAACCCAAGTAATCGTGGTTTTTGGTTTTCTCACCTTTTTCACATTTTTCCACTGTATCAGCTGAATTTTGCTCTGTGGTTTAAGGATGGTACTGTCATAGCTGTGCTACTAAGTGACCATTTCATTTTGATGTACTAAAGTACTTAATTTTTGAATTTTAGTGCCTTCCCCTATGGAGCACCAGATCTGCCCAGCTGTTTGTGTTCTCATGAAGCTGTCCTTTGATGAGGAGCATAGACATGCAATGAACGAACTTGGTAAGGTTCCCTATGTACTGCCATTTGCTTCAGAGTTGTCAGTGAGCTGTTTTTTCAGAACACTATATACTTTAAAAGAATTACAGAAACATTATGGTTTGTAGGTGGACTGCAGGCTATAGGCGAACTGTTGCAGGTGGACTGTGAAATTTATGGCCTTACAAGTGACCACTACAGTGTTACACTAAGAAGATACGCTGGCATGGCTTTAACTAACTTAACTTTTGGAGATGTAGCCAACAAGGTAGGGAATTCCATTCAGTTTCAGATTTAAACAAATTTATTATTATTATTATTATTATTANTTTATTTTATTTTATTTTATACAGGCCACACTTTGTTCCATGAAGGGCTGTATGAGGGCCATGGTAGCTCAACTGAAATCTGAGAGTGAGGATTTGCAACAGGTAAATTTAGTATCATATAGCAGTTATGTACGTACATGTGTCTTACAATAATCCTATTATTTTTAATTTGATCATTTTTATTCCTTCAGGTAATTGCCAGTGTGTTGAGAAACCTGTCTTGGCGTGCTGATGTCAATAGTAAAAAGACATTGCGTGAGGTTGGCAGTGTTAGGGCGCTAATGGAGTGTGCCCTTGAGGTTCAGAAGGTAAGGAGTGTTTTAGGTGCAGTATACACATTAGACGTTATTGTTGTCTGTTTTGTATCGTGACATGAATCCTTTTGTTTTTCATAGGAATCAACACTAAAAAGTGTGCTTAGTGCCCTTTGGAATTTATCTGCTCATTGCACTGAAAATAAGGCTGATATCTGTTCTGTTGCTGGCGCATTGGCCTTTTTAGTGAGCACTCTAACCTACAGAAGCCAAACCAACACACTTGCAATTATAGAAAGTGGTGGAGGCATCTTGAGGAATGTTTCAAGTCTTATAGCTACAAATGAGGAGCACAGGTGAAATTATATTCTATTGCTTCTTCTGTTGTAAGCAGTTGTTTGCTATTTTCCCAGTGCTGAAAATGCTAATTCTGGATTCTTTTACAATCTTTTTGTAGGCAAATCCTGCGGGAGAGCAGCTGTCTGCAGACTCTTCTTCAGCATCTCAAATCTCACAGCTTAACCATAGTGAGCAATGCCTGTGGAACTCTGTGGAACCTCTCTGCTCGAAATGCAAAAGACCAGGAGGCATTGTGGGATATGGGTGCAGTTAGCATGCTAAAAAACCTGATTCACTCCAAGCACAAAATGATTGCTATGGGTAGTGCTGCAGCTCTGAGAAATCTCATGGCCAATCGGCCTGCCAAGTACAAGGACGCAAACATAATGTCTCCTGGATCTAGCCTGCCTTCACTACATGTAAGAAAACAGAAAGCACTAATTGAAGAACTGGATGCACAGCATCTTTCTGAAACTTTTGATAATATAGATAATTTGAGTCCTAAGGCTTCTCACAGGAGCAAGCCTCGGCACAAGCACAATGTTTATGGTGATTACGATGGGGTTTGCAGGTCAGATGGTTTTAACACTAGTGGTGTTGGTGTTCGCTCCCCTTACATGAACACACCAGTGCTCTCCAGCCCATCTTCTCGTGAGAATAGAGGCAATGGAGACAGTGTTAGGGTTGAGAGAGATAAGAGTCTGGATCGGGAGCGAAGAGGTGTCCACCCAGATCCTGACTCTGGTAAAAGAATGGGAATGCAAATTTCTACCACTGCAGCACAAATAGCAATGGTAATGGAAGAAGTACAAAGCATGCACTTGGGCCTAGATGACCGTAATGCTGGATCTACTCCGGACCCTCACATAGTTCAGGATGACCTCATCAGACGGCAGACTGGGGTTCATAGTCACCAAAACATGTACAGCTATAGTAAACCAGATGCATCAGGCAGACCTTGCCCAATGCCCAAACTGGAGTATAGAGCATCTAATGACAGCCTTAATAGCGTCAGCAGCACTGATGGCTATGGAAAAAGGGGTCAGATGAAACCATCTGTAGATTCCTACTCTGAAGATGATGAAGGAAAATGGTGTGTCTACAGAAAATATCCAGCTGATCTTGCCCATAAGATACACAATGCAAATCATATGGAAGATGATGATGGTGATCTAGACACACCAATTAACTATAGTTTGAAGTATTCAGATGAGCAGCTCAACTCTGGCCGACAAAGCCCAAGCCAGAGTGAGAGGTGGGCAAGGCCCAAGATTTTGGAGGATGAAATAAAACGCTCTGAACACAATCCACCCAGGTCCCAGAGCCCAGGGTACCCAATGTACACAGAGGGAAATGGCGAAAGTGAAGATAAGCTTAAAAAATACCAGCCCCTGTTTGTTCAGCAGGACATATCTGGAGGATTCCGATCCAGGGGACCTAATGAGCAAAGTAGCAGTGCATCTGGTCATGGAATGAATAAAAAAATTAACCAAACAATTTGCACTGTGGATGATTTTGGTGATGACAAACCAACTAACTACAGTGAGCGCTATTCAGAAGAGGAACAACTTGATGAGCAGCCTACTAATTACAGCATAAAATACACTGAAGATCATCATGTAGAACAACCTATTGATTATAGTCTGAAGTATTCTGATACGTCCTCTAAAAAGCCAGTGTTCAGTCATTCAAAAGCATCATCTTCACAGAGCTCTGTCAAGGACCAGTTAAGCCAGGACAGTTCGTCTTCTGTTTCATCCATAAAAACTCAGAATAGGCAAAAACAGCTCCAGCAACCCTCAGCTCGAACAGGGCCTGGCAGGTCGGTTCAAAAGACAACTTGCAAGGCACCAACAATAAATCAAGAAACATTGCAGACCTATTGTGTGGAGGATACACCTATATGTTTCTCAAGGGGGAGCTCCCTATCATCTTTATCTTCTGAAGATGAAATGGAGAGCTGTAAGCAGAATGTCAATGCAGCTAGTAACTACACAACTTTGCCTGTTGCTGAGAAATCATCCAGTAATGTTCCTGATCAGCGCACAACAGAAGGTCAATCATCCAGCCATTATGTCAGAATGAAGCCACCACGACACCAAGGATCTCATGTTGGGCATGGTGAGGGCTCCAGACATCAGAAAGCAGTAGAATTTTCATCAGGTGCTAAATCACCATCAAAAAGTGGTGCTCAGACCCCCAAAAGTCCGCCTGAACATTATGTGCAAGAGACCCCTCTTGTGTTTAGCAGATGCACTTCTGTCAGCTCTCTTGACAGCTTCGAGAGCCACTCTATTGCAAGCTCAGTACAGAGTGAGCCATACAGTGGAATGGTCAGTGGCATAATCAGCCCTAGTGACCTGCCTGATAGCCCTGGCCAAACGATGCCACCCAGTCGTAGCAAGACACCTCCACCACCACCTCCACGTACAACATCCATAAAGCAGAAAGTTAGCGTGCCACCCCATGCAGAAAAACGTGACTTGGCACCAAGACATGCAGCTGTCAGTGCTGCTGTGCAAAAGGTGCAAGTGCTTCCAGATAATGACACTCTTCTACATTTTGCTACAGAGAGTACTCCAGAGGGATTTTCATGTGCCTCTAGCCTCAGTGCATTAAGTCTGGATGAGCCTTTTATTCAAAAGGATGTTGAGCTAAAGATAATGCCCCCACTTCATGAGGATGAGCACGGAAACAAGACGGAACCAGAGAAAGAAGACTCTAATGATTCTAAGAGGCAAGACAAGCCTCCAGCAACTACTGAATCTGAGAAAGACATATTGGATGACTCTGACGATGATGATGATGACAGAGAGATACTAGAAGCATGTATAAATTCAGCCATGCCTACAAAGTCCTCAAGAAAACCCAAGAAGCAAACACCCCCGAACACTTCAAGAATACCACCACCAGTGGTCCGTAAGCCAAGCCAGCTCCCTGTTTACAAACTACTCCCCTCACAGAACAGAGGTCAACTGCAAAAACACATGGCATTAACACATGGAGAGGACATGCCTCGGATATACTGTGTAGAAGGAACACCCACTAACTTCTCCACAGCAACATCTCTTAGTGACCTTACTATTGATTCACCTCCAAATGAGTTGGCTACTGTTGAAATTCCAGCTCCCCAAGCAGAGGCATCAAATCAAAAACGAGACACTGTCCCAGAGGGTAAAAGTGCAGAAACAGCAGATATCGTTGCAGCTTTTGACGCACAATGTGTTCCTGGTGAGAATGAAGGTGATGACATTCTTGCTGAGTGCATCAACTCAGCAATGCCAAAAGGCAAAACACACAAGCCATTCAGAATGCAAAAAATGTCAGATCAACCTCAGCATCCACCTACTGCTACTGGCAGTCTAGTTCAGCAAGAGTTTGAAAAGAAAAAGCCAACTTCTCCTGTAAAACCAATGCCACAAAGCAGTGAATATAGAGCAAGGATGCTTAAGCGACCAGATGCCTCTAGCAACTTATCAGAAGCAGCATATCCTGACAAAAATGCAGAAACAAAAAAACTAGAGTCTAAAGCAGGCCCCAGAGCATTGGTAGATAAGCCTCTGAATACTGAGGAACGTGCCCGTCCAGGTTTTGCCTTTGATTCTCCGCACCATTACACACCAATTGAGGGTACTCCTTATTGCTTTTCTCGCAATGATTCACTAAGCTCACTTGACTTTGAGGATGACGATCTTGACCTTTCCAAAGAGAAGGCTGAGCTCCGAAAAGATAAGGAACAAAGAAAGCTTCCACCTTCAAAGAGTAATGGAGAGCATTCTGGAAACACTAACAGAGTGGCCACATTTCAGAGTGCCCCAGCAAAGGCCCTTCAAAAACCTGGTTTTTCTCTTGCATCCAAAGAAAATACTGGAACAGTGCCTGATGAAAAGCAGAACTTTTCAATAGAGGACACCCCAGTGTGTTTCTCAAGAAATTCCTCTCTCAGTTCTCTTAGTGACATTGACCAAGAAAACAACAACAAAGATTGCTCACACAAAGAGGACACATCACAAGTAGAAATGCCAAGGCCTCAAGCATCTGGCTATGCTCCAAAAGCCTTTCACGTGGAGGATACTCCTGTATGTTTCTCTCGAAATAGTTCTCTTAGCTCACTCAGTATTGATTCTGAGGATGACCTCCTACAAGAGTGCATCAGTTCTGCAATGCCAAAGAAAAAGAAGCAACCACCTAGAAGTAAGAGTGATGACCAAGGTGTTAAGGAGGAGAAAAGCATGTTAGCTGATGGCATTTTAGCAGAGGAACCAGACCTCATACTGGATCTCACAGATACACACAGTCCTATTTCAGAGCAAGCCTTGTCTCCAGACTCTGAATCCTTTGACTGGAAAGCCATTCAAGAGGGTGCTAATTCAATTGTTAGCAGTCTGCACCAGGCTGCAGCCAGTCTATCCAGACAAGGGTCGTCTGATTCAGATTCCATCCTTTCTCTTAAATCTGGCATTTCCATTGGATCCCCTTTCCACCTGCCTTCAAATCAAGATGACAATAAGCCACCTGCCCATAAAGGACCAAGAATATTGAAACCAGGTGAGAAAAGCACTTTAGAGACAAAAAAGAAAGAGGAGGACACTGCTAAAAGCCTAAAAGGTGGTAAGAAGGTGTATAAAAGTCTCATCACCGGAAAACCACGACCTAGTCTTGAGACCATGACTTCTCAACAGAGACAAGCTCAAGTTCCTGTAGTTTCAAGAGGAAGGACAATGGTTCATGTCCCTGGTGTTAGAAGCAGTTCTCCCAGTACCAGCCCTATTCCAAAAAAGCCTCCTAACCGTGGACAAGCCACAAAACCCCCAGCTCCTCAGGCACCAAATTCTGGAAACTCTCCTAGGACTATGAAGACACCATCTAAATCGGACCCTAGTCCTGCCAGAGAACCAGCTGCCTCCCAAGGAGGATCAAGTAAAACCTCCTCTCGATCAGGATCGAGAGATTCCACACCATCTAGGCCACCCCAGCAATCCTTAGCTAGACCCATGCAGTCTCCTGGTCGTACCTCTGCCTCACCAGGTAGGAATGGTCTGACTCCACCAAACAAATTCTCTCAGATACCTCGTACTGTTTCTCCAAGTGCAGCTTCCAAACCATCTGGTAGAATGTCTTACCCCTCTCCAGGGAGGCAGCTGGGTCAGCAAACACCTCCGAAACATAGTGGCTTGCCAAGAAGCACCAGTGGTATACCCAGGAGTGAATCTGCCTCAAAAAGTTTAAATCAATGTGGAGCCACAGGCCCTTCCAAAAAAGCAGAGCTGTCACGAATGTCTTCCACAAAGTCAAGTGGCAGCGAATCTGACAGATCAGAGAAACCTGGACTTGTTCGCCAATCCACATTTATTAAAGAAGCCCCTAGTCCAACTCTGAAAAGGAAATTAGAGGAGTCTGCTTCTTTTGAGTCTTTGTCTCCTTCCTCTCCTAGTCAGTCTCAAACACCTATTTCAAGCCCATCCTTACCAGACATGTCTCTTTCTCTGCCCTACCAAGGAAGTGGCTGGAAAAAGTCCCCTCAAAGCCAAAACTCTTCTGAAAATGGAGATGGGAAGTCACTTAGACGGCATGACATCTCCCGATCCCATTCAGAGAGCCCCTCAAGACTCCCAATTAACAGAGGAGGGACATGGAAAAGGGAGCACAGCAAACATTCGTCCTCTCTCCCAAGAGTAGGTACTTGGAAAAGAACAGGCAGCAGTTCCTCTATACTATCTGCATCATCTGAGTCTAGTGAAAAAGGCAGAAGTGAAGATGAACGTCAGCCTGCTAATCCACCTCAGCGATCTGGACAGAACAAGGATGGGGGACTAGAAAGGAAAGGAACGTGGAGGAAAATAAAAGATAATGAAACAGGTCACTCAATGACTCTAGACTTACCTGATACAACTAGTGACGTACGCACAGCACATCAGACGAGTACCACAGCGTCTAAACCTGAGGATGTCTGGGTGAGGATTGAAGACTGTCCTATCAACAGCCCTAGGTCTAGTAAGTCACCAACAGCAAACACACCTCCAGTAATTGATGGCTTGTCTGGAAGACTACATCCTAGTGATTGGGACTTGAGTGAAGCGCATCAAAAGCAGCCAACAGCCATTGAGAATGCAGCCAGTCGACGTCTTGGTTCAGAAACTAATTTGAACTTAATCCGAAGTAGTGAGAGTCTTGACAAAAAGGTGACTGACATCAAGCCTGTTTTAAGCACTCCAAATATTGCTACAGAAGTTCATGAAATTGCGATTGCAGAGCGTACACCTTTCAGCTCAACCAATTCCAGCAAACACAGCTCCCCTAGTGGTGCTGTTGCTGCTAGGGTTAGTCCTTTTAACTATACACCAAGCCCTAGAAAGAGCAGTGCTGACAGCGCAACGCCAAGGCCATCTCAGATCCCCACTCCAGTTAACAGCAATGTAAAAAAGAGAGACTCTAAAGGAGACACAACTGAAAGTGGGTCCTATATTGTCACCTCAGTGTAAAAATTGTTAATAGACCGGACAATACTTGGAACGTGTTTTGTTCATCTCTGTGGGAGGAAGAACTGTTTAAACATATTGTAGTCTAAGCAAATATACGGTTGTGTACTTTTTGCTGGTAGAATTGTGACAGGCACACGTGAGTATCTGAGGAGGGGCAGGATATTGTTTGTCAATTTGTACAGATTTAATTATGTATATATTTAATTTAAACTGGTGACAAGATCATATCTTGCCTAACTTGAGGTAGATAATTACAGTGGAGTATTTGGGATGATATCTTTTGGTTGACTGTCCTTACTAATGCATTTGATTTTTAAGGAACTGTACACCTGCATTAATTCAAATGTCAAACTCATTTTTACTGCCACATATTGTATGTTATGACTTCTGCTCCTTGCATGATCTCATCCAATGTTCTACTATTTCCTGAAGTAAAGTTGAACATTGATGTGGACACACAATGTGCTGATAGCTGTAGTGTAACATTTTACACTTTTGTCTGTGCTTTTGAAAGTGAGGAATTAACTACGAAAAACGAACATGTCGGAGGATATTTACAATGGACATAGATAATAAGAATAAATAGATTCATTGCTCTGCTATTTGTGTACAACATTTCCAGTTGAGGTGAGTGTTTTAAATTGGCACTTTGGTCTCTGAAGGACTGAAGTTGTTAGAATTAAATTATTGTATGTTTTGGTGTTGTTTTATAAAACCTAATTTACTTTACCCATTATTCAGAGTTATTGTTAAAGCACATGATCAGATATACTCTTACCAAAACGCCACATTGTTTTGTTTTTTTTTTCCCTCATGCAATAAAGTAGGCTGATTGATGTTTGACATACTTTTCAAATTACAAATGGCAAATCGATGTAATAAACACCATTTTGGTGAGATTTGCTTCCTGTGCATTTTATCATTGTGTTTGCAAAGGTTTGCGTATATTTTTTCCCCTTCATTTTTCCTTTTTAATGCATCTTAATAAAAAAATGTAATATAGTTTAAGGTTTACTGCATGATATTTCATAGTTTAAGTCATTCTGCCAATTGGGTAGTTTCTCAGACATTTTCAACAATTGCACAAATCTGTAAATAAATTCATGAGGTTGTGGCTCCTGAAATGTTTGTTTAACTTAACTACTTATTTCCAGTTTCTTACTTCCTAAACCGTAAAATGCAGCTGTGCAATCAGTAATGTCAGATGCTAAAGAGCGTTTTTCCATTTTAGGGGTCAAATAATTATTAGCCAGCAAAAAAAAGTCTGAAGTCAGTCTGACACTAACTTTCATTTGATGGTTTTGATCGAATTTTAACACAAAACTTCAAGAATCATATCTAGTACTTTGGGGAAGTTTGAATGGACAGAAATTAACTTGGTAACTATGTGCCAGTAGTAATTAATAAAGATGGTGCAGTTTACTAATTGAAACTAAGGCCAGTAAGTCCAACCTACTGTATTTTTCTGGCCTAGAGGAGGCAATGAACCCCAGAATCAGCCTACCAGCTAGTGGACATGCAGATTGTATATCCAAATTAGCAACATTTAGCTCGCACTATATTTGCTCTTTTCGAATGGCAATGAGTATGATACAGGATGAAATGGAATTCTGAGCAAATTGTTTTGGCTATTTGAGATTTTTGATTTTGATGAACACCAACAAAAAAGGTAGGAAATATGTCTGAACTCTTTTAAACCCTTCGACTGTGTGTTCTGTAATTAGAGCAGGTTAGCAGCACCACACCAAAAACTGGTGTGTATGCTGAATTACGTGCACCTTTCACTTTATTAGGAAACTTTGTACAACTGGATGTTCATGTAATTATCCAGTCAGCCAATCATGTGGCAGTAGTGCAATGCATAAAAACATGCAGAGAGCCCATCTGCCTCAAGGTTCGCCATGTTGTCCGTTCTGTGATGCTTTTCTGCTCACCACGATTGTAAAGAGTGGTTATTTGAGTCGGTGCGAGCCTGTCTGGCCATTCGTCAACAAGGAATTTAACTTGACAGAACTGCTGCTAGACTTTTTTGTTTATTTATTTATTTATTTTTTACAACATTCTGTGTAAACTCTAGAGACTAAAAATGCCAAGAGGTTTATAAAATACTCAAACCAGCCCATCTGGCACTAATAACCATGCCACGGTTAAAGTAACTGAGATCACATATTTTCCCCATTCTGATGTTTGATGTGAAAACAAAATTTTTTTTTTGTACCTATATCTGCATAATTTTATGTGGCTCCTGCCACATGATTGGCCGAATGGATAATTGCATGAATGTCATGAATATATGGATGTACAGATATTCCTAATAAAATGGACAGTGAGCGTATTTTTGCTGTATGATTACTAAATTCTGATGAGCAAAGTACTCTAGCCATAGCTATGATTTAGTTTAGTCTATCATAATTTATTTATTTATTTATTTATTTTACATTGTTGGAGAACAGTGCAGAAAGCTGCATGTGTCAATATGTGAAGGATCACACTGTTTGCTTTCAGCTATCGGCACTGTATAATTTCTACTTCTTCATGCATATTTATATATTATGGGTTAGATAAAAGCTTATGATTTTTATATTATGAATTTCTCAATAAGGACAAGAGAATCCCCATCATTTTGTAATGAAATTCAATAGATGAATAGATAAAAAAAAAATGTAGTGCTTTTTAGATTTGTTGATACTGAAGGCTCCGTCAAACTCTTTGTGTATGAAGTATTTGGCATTTGTATAATAAAACACATTCACGTCTCTTACGAAACCACTGGTTCAGCTGCAGCAGTAATTTGCCTCAATGGTTTGTCAACTTCCTCTGGTAAAGATCTCACCGCTGATAAGACGATGTGGCTGACTGTGTCACACAGTTCTTGAAAGCTTTTCCTGCGGACTTCTATTTTCTTCTTCTTCTTCTTTCCTTTTCAACTCAGGCAGACTTTGAGTTTTCAACTCACATGTTATCAGCAGGGTAAGTCAGCTCTTCTACTGTCTGTCAGGTATAAATCTGCGTGAATTAAATGTAAAGACGTTCATTTGAATTGGTATTTGTATGGTTCACTTTTCAGGGTGTTGTTTCTGGAATAATTACACCGTACATGCTGGAAAGTGGTTAAATGCAATCCTGATAACTCTGTAGTTTAATATCTAATCTGTAAGGAGATACTTTAACAGGGACGTCATAGTGTTTTTATAAGACTTTACAAATGGAAATAAAAGAAGGGAAGAATGAAAACGAGTCTTCCATACACATTGTGCAGTATTGATGAACAGTACTGAGATTTCTTTTGTGGTTAATAGCATGTCGCTAATCCTCCTTTCAGTGGAATGAAAAAAGAGAAGAAGATTTTAAAAATGGGAAAAAAAAATCCTCAATTATGGCATTTAAACACCTTTGAATTCATAGCACTGAAATATATTACTGAGAAACCTGAATATCTGAAAACTGAATTAATGAATTTGAATTTGTGAATCCTGGGGGGAGAGAACCTTCTTGAATATTTTGAAAACACGAATTCTAAAATGTGAATCTGAAATAATCCTTTAAATTCAAGGAGCATAATTTAAAATACCATGAATTCAGTGGTGTTTAAATTACTTTATTAAGATTTAAATGACTTTTAACAGAAATCTTTGTCTCTTTTGCTTCCATACTTTCCAAACAAAGGAACGGTGAAGCTAGAGATTTTGTCTGGATTTCTCAAAAGCAGCAACATGAATGACACCTACAACTACTCATACTATGAAGATGATTTCTACTACACTTACCACAATGACTGTGACATTGGTTTGTCTCAGGAATCAACGAAATCTATTGAAACAGTGGCGCTCGTGTTCTACTGCCTGACCTGTGTCCTTGGAGTTCCTGGAAATGCCCTTGTAGTGTGGATTGCTGGTGTGAAGATGAAGAAGACCATTAACACCATCTGGTTTCTGAACCTGGCCATCGCTGACCTACTGTGCTGCCTGTCCATACCATTTACTGTGGCTGAAATCCTTCTAGAGCATCACTGGCCATATGGAGATGCTGTGTGCAAAGTCCTACCTACGATCATCGTTGTCAACATGTTCGCCAGCATCTTCACCCTGAACTTCATCAGTCTGGATCGCTTCATCCAGGTTGTTAGACCTGTTTGGGCTCAAAATAATCGTACAGTTAGGTTAGCGTGGGTATGCTGTGCCGTGGCATGGGCACTGGCCATAATCCTCAGCCTGCCCACTATGATCCTACGAGAAACGTACACTACAGATTACATGAATATAACCATCTGCAGGTTCAGTATCAGAAATGCTACAGAAGAAGGATGCAGCCATGACAAAGGTTTCTCTTACAGGGCGCTAACCATGACCCGGTTTGTGTTAGGCTTCCTCATACCACTTCTTTGCATTGTGTTTTGCTACACCGGTATCGCCCGGAAAGTTATGAGCAGCCACTTTCGTGCAGGAAGAGCTTTCCGTATCATGCTCGCTGTTGTTGTGGCATTTTTTCTCTCCTGGTTTCCCTACCATGTGGTGGGTCTGGTAGACATTTATGGTGGGGAACAGGATGCCATGCTAGCGAGAGCCATGGACCCTTTGGTCATCTCTTTCGCATATGTCAACAGCTGCATGAACCCAATACTGTACGTGTTTATGGGGCAGGACTTTAAAGAGAAAATTAAACTCTCTTTGAGACGGGTCTTCGAGAAGGCTTTTAGTGAAGATACCACACACTTGTCAGTGAGCTCTAAAGGACAGCAGACACGTTGCACCAACTCCTCAGTTGCCCAGCTGTGACAGTGACATAAAGCTGGGTTAGGGTTAGGGTTAGGCAGGTTTTACTTTTACCTCTACCTAAAGAGAACGATGCAGTGGCGCTTTAGTCCTTTAGTTTGTACAGCTCTTTTTTTCTCTCAACTACTACCACCATTAACGCCACCAGCCTTGTTGTCTCTTATATCTCTAACTAGCTGATCCGGGTCTCTGCTGTAAATGTTTTATAGAGACTTTGAGTCCAACATTTGCACCATCTCCACTACGTCTATGTTCTCATTAACCTGACATTGAAAATTGTTGGAAAATGGTGACTCAAGAACAGAGGCTCTTGTGGTTTTGTTTAAGAGAGTTAACAGAAAACACCTGATCCTTATCAATTATGTTTGAGCTCACTGATTTTGTTTTTCTCCTCTTTTCGTGACATCAGAGCAGGAAACTTCCACAATAACAACTATACAGCACCGAACAACAAACTAGCACCAGAATTATTAAACCACCACCATTCTGTGTAAACTCTCTGTGACTGTTGTGTGTGAAAATCCCAGGAGATCAGCCGTTTCTGAAATACTCAAGCCAGCCCATCTGGCACCAACAGCCATGCTATGGTTGAAGTCACAGAGATCACACTTTTTCCCCATTCTGATATTTCCTGTGAACATTAATTGAAGCTCTTGACCTGTATCTGTATGATTTTCTGCATTATGCTGAATGATTGGATAACTGCATGAATGAGCAGGTGTAGAGGTGGTCCTATTGCATTCCTATGTATTTATGTATATGCACTTTCTTTTTCTTTTCAATTGCTATATGCTCCATTATTTTATTATCTTTGCATAGTTGAAATAATTGGAGAGCTAAAATAGCCAGTGAGAAGTTAGCTTATTGTAAGTTTACAGTAAATATAGTTTTTTCAGTGTATACTGTATGGATCAAACAAGTTTTTTTTTAAACAGTGTTAAGTACTAGACAGCCATGTTAATGGTTTTATATTATAATGCCATTTATAATTCTAATAATCAAGATTTATCAGTTGCACATAGATGCCATGTTGGCACGACAGATTCTTATCACTTGAGTAACACAGGATATCTAAATTAGATGTTTTTGCATTCCTATGAAGTGAATGATAACAGTCATTACATTTGTTTAAAGAACATCAAGCACATCAGCCTGAGTCATGATTTTATCAATACAGATTCCAGGAGTGGTCGTTATACTGATGACAGGACATGTGTTCAGCATTCTTGAGCAGTTTGTCAGACTTGGAGACTTTTTGAGCCTAAAAAGGGTTTAATGGTTCTTGAAGTGGATATGTACTGTTCAGTCTGGAGTCTGGTTCATGATGACTCAGGCCTTGATTTAATGGTGTAATTAAATCATTATTAAAAAGGAAATAAAAAAAAGATGATGGTGCAGAGTCATGAAATTCTCAAATGCATGGGAAAACGCTTCACATGGTAAAAATTGGACTTTTTGTACTATAAAGTGCTGAAAACGATTTGTTCCTCTTTTGTCATTTCAAAATCTCATTAGCCCAAAAGTGAAAAAAAAAACGAAAATGACATTTAAAGATCAGCACAGAAACCTTACAGACATTTTGACTTAGGCTTATGTTTGTTTCGCAATAACTTGCTGCTATGACTTGTAGGAAATTACACTTAACTAGCTAGATATTAGATATTCTTTATGCAGAATGACTAACACAACATGATCTTTGCAGAAATGTAACTGCTTCGTTTCCTCTGCTGTCACTCTTCTGAACTCCGCAATCATGCACTGACCCACTCAAAAAAAGAACTTGCTCTATTTATACAAGGACTTTTTACTACCATTGCACTTTTCTGAATAAGCGTTACAGTTTACAACTACTACTGTTGTTCAAACTGTTGTTGTTCTTGCACCTTACTTCTACTGTAAATACTTTATTTTAACTTGTCATATTTATTGCTATTTGCATTTCCGGTGCAAATAACAGCATTTCATTCTCTCCGTATATGAACACTGCAGACTGACGAAGTTGAATATCAGTCTCAAGATCACATTCATAGCCTGTTTTTAGAAGCTGATCATTCCAGTTATTTGTGCTCAAACATGATCTCAGAAGCCACAAACTAATTTTAAACAGAAGCTGTTAAGCCTCCAAAACATGTTCACCTGTGGAGCTGTATTTCACCTGCAACCTCGTTCCAAACTAGGCCAATTCAGTGTAAAAAAAAATCCCTGATTATAACTTTTTTTGGCTTTGAGAAAGATAGACAGATTTGATCATAATACAAGAGGATTAACACATGTACATATTGTTTTATTGAAATGTTATATGTTTTCACAAAAAAACTGATTTTTCCTCATTCTCATTTTTCCACTGTTGCCAGAATCCACTACAACATATGATGGGTTTTCCCAGACCACCACACACACACACACACACACACACACACACACACACACACACAGACACACACCATATATACTTTTGCCTTAAATTTAGTAATAGCACACACACTTTCTGGTGTATCACATAAAACTATCTGGCAACTATCTGGTCCTTAGGCAACTTGTCAGTGAAACACAATCCAACCCAAGCACATAGCTGAGTAGTTTAAGGGTTAATGGTTTGGCCAAAGATGTATTTTAGGTTGTTTTAGAAACCAGAAACTCTTGCAGTTGAAACCCTTGTTGTTACCCAATACCTTCATTAATGAAAAAATCTGTTGATCAGCATGTTGCAGTTGATGTGAGGGAAGTTCTGTTTCTATTTCGGTGTCAATAAATAATTTCTGCCTAAGTAGCTTTTCCATTCCTGTAAATTCCTGATTTGCAAAAGAGTTTGTTGTAGCAGCATGGGCTGTGTGCAGAGGTTACAAAAGTCTCACATAGAGAGTTCCTCATTACATACAAGTGGATGTGTTTCACCTCGCAAAACAAGCATTATTATTATTATTATTATTATTATTATTATTATTATTATTAATTTTTTTAAAACAACCTGAATTACATAGCCTGATTCTATTCTTTCATTCTTTCCTTCATCTGTTACTTCAGTTATCCCTTTTAAAATTTAAAGTTCATTTACTTCATTATGAAAATATTTACTTGAATTAAGTAAATAAATGATTAAATCAAGACAAACCAGACAGTTGAAGGTTTGAAAAGGGACAGGAGACATTTCTTTCCATTCTTATATTGTCCAGTTTCCGATTGACATGACTGTAGCCCGTCCGTCTCAACATGTTGTGCAATTTGAGTTGCTTTTCTGCTTACCACGGTTGTAAAGAGTGGCTGTTTGAGTTACCGTACTCTACCTGTCAGCTCAAACCACTCTGGCCATTCTCTTCTGACCTCTCTCACCAACAAGGCACTCACTAGATTTTTTTTTTTTTTGCACCATTCTGAGGTTCCTAAATGACAAGTAAATGAAGTTTATAATTCATTTATAATGCAATACGATGCAAATGCAATACAAATTTTTGCACTGCCTTATGATGAAGCAAAGCTGGAGAATAAAATGTTATGCATCACTGTAGGTTTTGTATAGGAAAATTTAATTCCATTCATTTAAAAGAAAAGATTGAATTACTGCATTCATATCAGTATATCCCTCACATTCTTTATATTTTAATATTGTGTTGATATTGTATCGCCATAAAGCCATTACCTCGTTATGCCTCTGCTTTCATGGTGGGCGTTATTAAACACAGACCTGGTTACAGGCTGCACAATGTTATAGTTATTGTGCAGTTTGTGTCTTTGAGCAATGAGTCTACATAAGTACAGTTTGCAAGACGTCCTAACTCAAAATCAAATAATCATCATTGGTATGAAACTAATGAAATGCAGTAGGAGGTTTTAATGTTTTTGTATTCTGTATTATCCACTGGGTGGCACCAAAAGACAAAAATAAACCTGAATCATTTTTGCTGTGTCAAGTATTTGTGCAGGTAGATTTATTTATTTATGTATTTATTTATTTATGTATTTATTTATTTATTTATTTGAGTGTGTGCTATCACAGGGTATCTGTTTCATGACTGAAAGTTGTTCTTCCTCCACTTCTTCATCTGCCATATTGACCAAGTTCCTGTTTCTAGTGCATTTGGTAATCTTGCTAACACTCGCTTTACACGAAACAGAAACTTCTCGGGCAGTTTTGCTGAAGAAGCTTCTGAGAAACTTCTTTTCTGTTACTTTCTCTGGTTTCTAAAAAAAACACGTCACATGTTATTTTTTTCTATTTGTGAGGACCTTCCTATAGCACTGTGCTTACAAACTCAAAATACAAGCACATTCATCTTGACCTGATCCAGTATGCCTAATATAATTTAGGCCGATATACAGCGTAAGTATTCACCCCCCCTTTGAACCTTTGTACATCACCTCATTTTGTTACAACCTGGTACTGAAATGGACTAAATTGGCTTATAGGTCATGAATCTACTGAAGGAGAGAGGGAAAGAAGCCTCTTTTGGTTGCTCCCGTTAGGGGTCGCCACAGCAGATCATTGGTCCACATATTTGATTTGGCACAGTTTTTACCCCAGATGCCCTTCCTGACGCAACCCTCCCCAATTTTATCCGGGCTCGGGACCAGCATTGAGAGCGCACTGTTGCACACAACCCCAGTGGCGGCAATCAAACCCGGGCAGCAGCAGTAGTGCTGTGGCCTAACCACTAGTCCTCCAGGGACCCTCTCATGAATCTACTGAAGGGGGGGAGTAAAAGTTGTGGTTGCATAAGTATTCACCCCCAGCATGTGCTGTCAAACCCCTAAATTAAAATTCTGGTACCATCAGTCCATCCACAGTTAAGTTTATTTGTAAATTTACTTACAGAAAATGTTTATAAAAACTATTTATAATTTTGCCAACTATAATACCAATTTTTGGGCTATAATACCAATTAAGTCTATTTTATTTCCAGGTTGTAAAACTACGAAAATGAGGAAAAGTTCAAGGGGGTGAATATTTATGCAAGTATGGCATGTAGATATAGTGTAATGATAGTAACCTGAGCTCAGGATTGTACCTGGGATGTAATGTGCACACAATTTAAATTTAGACTTATGTTATATTTCATTAATATCCAGTGGGCAAAAAACAAACATGAGTGAACTGAATGCATCTATGATGGGAGAAAAATTGAGTTTTCTATCCTCAGTCCTAAAAAAAGGCCTCAATCCTTTTTCATTTCCTCTCTGTTCATATTTCCGTTCACGCTGTGGCTTCGAATCAGCAGCCTCTGGATCCACTCCTTCCGTAACCTGTGGAGAGTCACGATCTTAGCATTCTGTGCCACAAGAATTGTGAACATTAGCTGAATAGTTAAATAGGCGGTTGAAAAGGTTTGCATAACATTATAGCAAAATGAGGAAATTAATTTATAGCAATGATATTAATAGGGTGTTAGCTTCCGTCACATGCTGTCAAAAGTTTGCACCCCCTTTCCACCACTTTCTTCTTCAAATTAAGAATGAATATATATATTCATGTACAATCTTTTTTTATTTTTTTTCATTTAGCCATGGGAGGCACCAACTTTCACTCTAAACTGATTAAGCATGGCTCAGGGATTGCATTCTGACCCCAAACTAAAGTCAGCCACAAGGGTAACTTTAAACAATTTACACTTTATATAGTTTCTCTTCTTAATAAACCCATGGATTTGCCCTGAAACTGCTTGTATTGGGTCAGCATAAACAATCTGTACATTCATT
>CM074961.1:4722497-4735609 GCA_037577455.1 Pangasius macronema
ACTTCACTTCACTTCATGATTGGATGCTAAAATGTTTACTTTACTGATAACACAGTTATTGACTAGATTAGAGAAGACGAGACCTCAGAGATTTGTAACAAGTACTTTGAAGCTTTAAATCAAAATGTAAGACATAAAAAGCAAGCTTTCGCATCTTGTGAACATTATCATCTAACAGTACAATTAATAAAGTAAAGTAAAATTATACCAAAATAATATGTAAGTATCTAACCCTAAGTATATAAATACATATATAACACTGTCATGTATACAACACTACTGTAAACTCTGAATAATGTCCCGAGGTGAAGTAAAGGGGAAGTAGAAAGGCTTAAAATCAGAAGCTTGTTTGAAACATCTGCATGTGGCAGCAGTTTCAGAGCCGAAAACGGATTCACGATTGAAACCGAAAAAGATTCACATGTTTAAAAATATTGAATGTGTTTCTCAGGACTCATAACAGCTCATATCAGAAATTATACTTTTCTACATGTGGTCCTAAAATTTGATAACCAAAGTTTGATAATCATAAAAGAAATGACCATACTCTAATCATATGAATGATTACGCATCTTATTATGCAATGTTGTTCAACTGAAACTTTCAGCTTTGCCTCTGACTGGTACAAAGTGCTGACGCTGGAGACTCCTTCCAAAAATAATAAGATAAACACATGCCTCCTCTCAGAAAACTTCAACTATTATACTCGTTTTTTAGTCCATTTATTGGGAGTGTATTGCCAGTGTGAACATCTGATCATTCTGGATTACTCTAGATAAGAATTTCTGTGTGTTCAGATAGATAGAAATTCAACAATTCCAACAAAGGCGAGTCATTTTGGTGGAAATAAAACAGGAAGATGTTTAACCATCACACAGGAAAGGGTTTACAACAAAGATGGTCAATTTCTTTACAAAAAGCTGGAAGTCTCAAAATTTTAAATGGAAAATATCCTAAAATCTTAAACAAAAACAACTGGAACCAAAAATGAGCGTTTTTGCTTGTGGTGCCTGGCCCTATATTTTTAGACTGTAATACCAGCAGTGATTATCTTTTAATACTTTTGGCACCCTGCAGAGTTTGTCTGTTACCCTTTTGATAATGTCACATCCTATTCTGATTCACGTTCATATTTGCAAATATTGATTGTAGCATTTTCTATTTTAGGGACTGTAATCCTGGCACATACAGAGTGCTCACACAGTATGTGCTCACACTGTTGAAGTCAGCTGTGATATTTACACATTCGCACTAATCTGTGTCTCATCTTGGTCCCTAAGCGAGTTTAGTTGCCCAGTAGGCATGACAAAACCGTGGTTTGATGTGTCAGGAGTGGGATAGTCAGCTGCCTGTGTGGATTTGGTAGGAATCCTCCTGGGTGTGAGATGCAGATGCCAGTATGTCTGTACACTTCTGTTGTTAGATATATATATAAATATATATTCTGAATATCTTTCGTACTGCACGTCAAATAGGGTCATACCTAATAATCATGCATAAAATGAGAATTCACAATCATTCTTTCCACTTCACTACCGCTGGTTCACGTGTTCTCAGGCGCGACCAATAGTGCTGGTGAGCCAGCTTGAGGAAATGATGTGTTCACAGTTCAAGGTTCTGCTTAAGCGCCACCGGTTCTGCTGTGTGTGCTGCAGGAGCTGTGAACAGAGATGGTAAGCAGGCTGTGGGACTTGTGTAGCGATATAGCTCTGGCTTTATGATGCATGGGGTATTCATTATGGCCCAATAAAAATGTGCCTCACAAGAGAGCACACACACACACACACATCCCAAACTCCCTGCCTGTAGCTTCCGTCTCTGATAGGTGACACCACATCTAACGACAGATGACGACAGCAACTGCAAACTGTCCTTCCGCTAAATCCAAAGGAATGTTGGCTGATTTTAGCACTTCGCAGGCCACAACAATGATTGACCTGTCTCACAGTCTGACATCACCAACAACAACCGATGTAAGTGTGAACGAAGAGCTCATTATTCATTATGGTACCCATGTATATGGCGTCAGCCTGTCTGTATTATGTAGAGCTTGATATATCATTACTCATTATACCACAGCGCTGTTGAGTTCTCCTTTCCGATTGGTCAGATGGTGTTGATTCATTTTCTATAACAGTAGCTTGGACGGTTTGCATTAATGCGCTTGTTGTAATACACATTATTTCTATAGGAACCAGGAACCTTCACATGTGTGGTGGCTACTTCACATAAATGGATTAAAAAATATTTGTGTAATCATTTATATGGTGAAGTTTTCTAAGAGAAAATGTTTAGTTTCATTTTTGGAAGGAGTCTCCAGTGTCAGGGGTTTGTAACAGACAGCGGTAAAGTTGTAACTGAAGTTTTCAGACACGTGCAGGCTTCAGGATTTCTTGCGATTTCTTGGCAACATGACAAGGTCCGTTTTTGTCAACTTCACAAAAGAGAAAAAAGAGAAGCCAGTAGAGAAATGACTCATTTGTAAATATGCCACATACTAAACAATTTAACGTTTTGTTTTTTTTCCAAAGACGAGTGAAGAGAAATCTCTACTCAACCCAGAGGCTTAAATCATCATCATCATCACCAAATGGGTCTGGGAGAAAAATGATGAGAAAGAAGGAAAAAAAACAACAACCCAGAAACCAAAAGGGAACAAAGAGCGGAGGATCAATGGGAATGAAATCAGACAGAAAGATTTTAACAGAGTGTAAACATTTACGAGCAAAATCCAGCAAATAACCCAATAACAAGTGACACTATGAATAGCTCAAAAGGAGTGAATCGCTTAATAATAAATGATGAAAGTTTACATAAACTCATGTTTACAGATCCTATTGGATCTGCATTGGACACATTTGTTATCAAATTATTTACTTCATGTAACGCAATCACTTTTTTAAATTAAAACCATAGAATAATTATGTAGGTCTATAGGTACGTCCTTTCAACACTCTTACTCCTGTTTGGCTTTGTAGTAGAGTATATAGAGATGTAGAAGAGTAATGATTTATGATCCCACTATCTGGTGACACCCTTGTGAATCTGGTTCCTCTCATGGTTTCTTCCTCATGTCGTCTCATGGAGTTTTTCCTTGCCACTGTCACTTCTTGCTCTTTGGAGATCTACATCTACATCCTGGTTTCTGTAAAGCTGCTTTGTAACAATTAAGAGTTAAATAAGAAAGCATATAGAAATGAAATTGAGGGTTCTTCAAAACTGCACCTTTGTGATCAGCTTTTCAGATACCTCCCTGATTGCTTGCCTGGAATGTCCTTTAGCTTCTCCTCTGGATTCTATAGAGCAGGACGTGAGGGAGTGCTACAGAGTAGGACTGTTAACGAAAAGCACAAAGCCAAACTGTCAGACCCCAATCAGAGGGAAAGAGGCACTGGAAGTATAGGGGTTGGTTCATTAAGGGACAGTAAAAGAGAGAGAGAGAGAGAGAGAGAGAGAGAGAGAGAGAGGTCTATAACAGGTCAGAGTGTCTGCAGGGTCAGTACTGATAGGTTTAATCAGCCAGTACTGATAGTGGACTCCTAGGCAGCCCTAGACTATAAAGGACAGAACTGGAAAAACATAGACTAGAAAGGAAACCAGTGGACACGTGAAACCGTATGGATGTGTGCAGAAATATTTAAAATATAAAAAATATTAAAATAAACTGTGTGTGGAATTTGGGTTGAGATCCCAGGAACACAGTCCATCCCTTAACTTTCTGTAAGGAAGCCTAATTAACGTTGTTGTTGTTCCTCTTTCAGCTGCTCCCGTTGGGGGTTGCTACAGCGGCTCATCAGCCCAGCTTTTTTTGCTTTTTTTTGCCCTTCCTGACGCAACCTTCCCCAATTTAATTTGGGCTTGGGGCCGTCACTGGGAGTGCACTGTCTTGGTACCCTGGCCAGGAATTGTGGATAAGAGTGCCGGGGCCTAACCACTAGTCCTCCAGGGACTCAAGGAAGCCTGATTAATAATGCAACAAAATCTAATTTCCTTTTCATTTGGAACACAAGGGGGCAGCGTTGAGCTCTGGCGAGTTTAAAACTTTGCACTGCAGCTTCACCATGTCTAAAGAAGGAGATGAGTGCATGCTTTGGCTGTAGTTTTAT
Source organism: Pangasius macronema (assembly GCA_037577455.1). Taxonomy (NCBI): domain Eukaryota; kingdom Metazoa; phylum Chordata; class Actinopteri; order Siluriformes; family Pangasiidae; genus Pangasius; species Pangasius macronema. Next base: position 4,726,604 of record CM074961.1, read on the forward strand.
ACCTAATGATCTGACATTACAAACTGGCTTGTTTAATATACCTATGCAAAGTAAAATCAATTCTACCTCTTCAAGATTATGCCACAGGTCCAGTTGTTGTCCTCAGGATCCTAAAATCCATCCGTCTTTCATTAATATATTGTTCTATTTTCACTTTGGTTTCCAACATTACCCACAATGCAGTTCACCTACCTGTGCTCTTGCTTCATATCTACAGTACCTATAGAGAGCAATGCAGCGGCGCTTTAGTTCTTTAGTTCTCTCTATCATCTTCTCATCTGTAGACTCTGGTCAAACAGATCGGCTTCCGATCATCTTGTCTCATCTCATCATCTCAAAGATCGTAACTAGCCGAGCCAAAACGTTTTGCACTAATTATTTATATAATTATCTAACAATTATAAATAAATAAAGTTCATTATTTTTCCTACAAAACCTAAATGTCTCTATTTATTCCATGTTGGACATTATAGGAGCAGTCATAAGCCATGTTTGCATCCAAGTAACAGATGAAAGTGAAATTGACGGACTGAACCACCAGTTTGTATGAAACAGCCGATGAGTTCTGTTATCAGCTCTTGAAACTCCTGATGGTCTGACACGTCTTTAACACGAGGTTACAGCAGGGTGTTTGGGCAGAGTGGATGCACATGTTAATAAAATTGGGCAAGTCCTAATTTCTCATTTGCTGTAGTTAATGGACACATTTGTCATTCATAAATAAAAGCAGAACACGGTTTAATCTGAAGCTGGAAACGCTCATTTACTGGCAACAGAATGAGAGTGAAAACCTCACATTTATCATCATTCCATTATTTATTCGACAAATGTGTTTCCAGGGCAATTTATCGCAATTGTTTTTACTGACAAAACTGTCATCCGCTGCTCTTCACTCTCTTCTTCCTCCTCCCTTTCTCTCACAATTACCGCTTCTCTTTCTCCTTGTCTCTTTCACTCTTCTTTTCTCTCTCTGTCCTATTTCTTGCTCCTTCTCTCTCTTTTTCACACTCTCGTTTTCTTTCTTCTGCATTCCTCCCCTTTCTTCTCTCTCACTTTTCTACTTGCCTGTCTCTCGCCTCCCTCTCTTTCTCTGTCGCTGTCTTTTTTCTCTCCTGCTACCTCTCTCTTGCACTTTTTCTCACTCTCACCCTATCTGTCTCACCATCTTTTGCCCTCATCCCTCTCACCTTTCCACTTAGCTGTCTCTCACCTCTTTCTTTCTCAACTCTCTCACTCTCACTCTGTCAGTCTCACTGTCTTTACCTCTTCTCTCTTACCTTTCCAATCGTCTGTCCCTCTCCTTGCTTTGCTGTCTCACATCTTCCTTCCTTCCCTCCCTTCTTCCTTCTCCTTCACACTTTCTCAGGCTCTCACACACTCATTTTCTCTCTCTTTCTACCTCGTTCTTTTACGTTCTTCCACTCAGCTCCCTTGCACTTTTTTCACTTTCTCTAGATGTCCATCTTTTGCCCTTTTCTCTCTATTTTCTACTTTGTTTTTCTCCTTCCCTTCGACAGAGTGGAAGGAGAGAAAGAGGAAGTGATAGAGTCAGAGAAAGTGTAAGTAAAAGAGAGGGGAAGTTGGGGGTTCTCTAAACATTTTATACCTATTCTCCTGCTCCTTTCAACTTGTCTGTCTTTCTCCTTCTCTTATCGTCTCACCTCCCTCTCTTTCACATGCACACGCACACTCTCTCTCCTTTTCTCTACATTTCTTGGCCTGTTGAAGGAAGAGAGAATAAGAAGGAGAAAACAGCGTCTCTGCTCAGTGACACGGAGACGTGAAAACCCAGACGTCGAAACTCTCATGCTCCTGTAACTCCCAATAGAGAGACAACAAGGGCATCCAGGTGCCTCCTTACTGGCACGCGTTCTCTCATTTACATCAAATATGCAACATAACTCCTTAATCTCCCTCCACATGCCATGGAGATGCTTTCCATCCATCCCCTAGATGGCAGTGTTACATTTCTCTCCATCCTCCTGAACTGATCACTTTTAAAATCCTGAACTTCACTTTGTCGTCCCTTCAAAGAGCACAGCAGCAGGTTTGCGCGAGTCACGCCTCGCGCTTCCTCCGTGCTTCCTCATAAATGCTGATCACTGCCGTTTCCAGACAACAGCAGGGCCACATTAACTCTGGGTTCACTCCCTCCATCTCTACACTCCTTCAGGGAAGGACTTTTTGCACACGTTCCCCCGGAGTGTTATTATTTTTTTCTTAGTCAAATAGTCAAGGCACCAAATATGCTGACAGATGCTTGTGCTTCTCCCAGTGCGACTCGAGCAGTGGTGTGCTTGGAAATGATGGCAGGAGAGCAGTGACGGCTTCATAGCTCCAACAGAAAGAGCACGTCATTCTTTAGGATGCGTTCTCCTGAGAACATTGTCAGCTTTACAGCAGCATACACTTTACTGATGCCTACTAATGTTTACACATTAGCTGAAATAGCTACACCATTTGTTAAAAAAACATAAAACAGTTCCATATATATATGTTTTTACTTTGTGTTTTACGGTAGTTTTAGAGACCTAGCCTTCCCCTAAGGAGCAGCTTCCAGATGCTCCTCAACAGAAATAGACATCCAGGAGGGAGGTGGAACGGAGGTGGAACAGGGGGAGGGGTGGAGGGCAAGGTCCATGTGGAAGTGGAGGAACGGGGACTGAGGCAGAGCCGGTGGAGCCGAAGAGCACCAGGGCGGAGCAGGCGAAGCCGACGGGCACCATGGTGGAGCAGGCGGAGCTGAAGGGCACCATGGTGGAGTGGGCGGAGCTGAAGGACACCACGGCTGAGCAGAAGGGTCTGAAGGAGCACGGCGGAGCAGATGACCAGCCCAGCAGAGCAGAGGAGAGCAAAGATCCCCACCACGGAGCAGACGACCACCACAGCAGAGCAGAGGAGAGCAAAGATCCCCACACAGAGAGGTTAATAACGGCCTCTGTGGTCAAGACAGGACAGGCTGAGAGTTCACAGACTGTGGAACTCCTCCATGGCCGTGACAGGGCAGGTGAAGAGCTCAGAGACGGCCTCCTTGGCCATGACAGGGCGGGCGAGGAGCTCAGAGACGGCCTCATTGGCCATGACAGGGCAGGCGAGGAGCTCAGAGATAGCCTCCTTGGCCGTGACAGGACAGGCAGAGAGTTCAGAAGCGGATGCTGCCGACTCAGGAGGTTCTGCAGTGGCAACTGCCACCTCGGGAGGAGCTGGAGCGGACGCTGCTGATTTGAGAGGTTCTGCAGCAGGAGCTGCCACCTCGGTAGGAACGGGCTCGGGAGCAGACTCATGGACTGGAGCGGGCTCTGTAGTGGATTTGAGGACTGGAGTGGGCTCTGGAGTGGGCTCTGGAGTGGATTCGAGGACTGGAGCGGTCTATGGAGCAGACTCATGGGTAAATTCATGGATTGGAGTGAGAACAGAGCAGTGTGTAGCCAAAACACACAGGATGGCGACCGCCATAACAGGGAGCACTGAGGATAGAGGAAGTTTCTCTGTGACGACCAGTGTTGAAGCTCTTGGATTGCCTGCTGCACGCACCAACATCAACGGTGGGTCTGTCAGACTGGACACCAGCCTCAAATGCCCTTGGAAAGCCTTGGTGTCTTCAAACACAACATCCACGATGCTCAGGAATACTGGAGTGGCATCCGTGATGGCTGAAGACCGAGGCTTGACATCCATTATGGCTGGAGGCTCTGGTGTGACAGACATCTTGTGAAATGGCTCTGGGTTGGGGGCCATCTTGGGAAGTGGCTCTGGGTTGGTGGCTATCTTGGGAAGAGACCCTTGACTGGGGATTACAGAACAGGAAGGTGCAGGGAACACAGGAGTGGCGACCATAATCACAGGTGGCCATGATGGGTCAAGCTCCGCTGCTGCCAGAGCTTGCCGCTGTTGCCAACCCACCCCCCAAAAAAAAAAAAATAAACTTTGGGGTTTTAAAGTCCTCTGTCTCTCCCACACTAAAAAGAGAGCCACATGACAACAGTGCATAGTCCATAAAGTCTCTTAAAGTACAGTTAAATTCCCCTCCAGCTAACAATGACTTTGTTGACTCATTGAGTCCAAAACAGAACAAGTCCTTAAACAAAATCTCATCATAAATCGGTACTTGATATGACAACTCACACAATAGATGAACGTATTCCTCAATGGATAGGTTCTTTTGCTGAAGGTGCAGTAGTTGCTTGACTGGGTCCATGATTGGCCTGGAATGCTCAAAAAGCTGCTGGATCTGGGTGTGGCTGATTAATCTGTAACGTGTGGAGTCGTGACAACGGAGTTGGGGTTTCAAATGCAAGGCTTTATTTACAAACATGGTCAAAACAGGCAGGGCTGAGTACCAGCAAACAGTATAAACTGAGGCAGAGGCAAAAGAGTAATCCAAAACACAGGCAATGGTCAGGGCAGGCAGCAAACAATCAAAAACAAGGAAAACAGGTCAAGGGTCGAAAACACAAGGAAAACACGAACAATAATCAGCAACCTAGGAGCAGGTGGGAGCAACTTTTATACAGAACAATGGAAAGAAGACACATGTAACCAAGGAACCAATTCGAGCATAACACAAACAAGGGTAACACATGACAAGATCACACAAGGGGCAAGGAACACATGGGAAATGGAGTCTAGAAGACAAGGGCAAGAGTGCGGGGTGGAGTGCCCTCTAGTGGAGTTCGTGGGGGCACTCCAGTTGGTGATCGTAACTATTATCTTGGATGAGCCGGCTGACTAATATTGTCATAGCTAGTACTAACAAGCTAGCAACTTGATGCCTGTTAGCCCAACACATCTTACTCAAGATAGCTAGTTTTATATTAGTTACTTTAGTGACCTAATTTAGTTATGTAAATTTCAGTTTCAATACCACAACACTCCCACACCCACAACTGTCTAATACATAAACATTTCTGCCTAATGATAGTAAAGTGTCTATTTTGCAGATCTGTTTTTAAAATCACAGGCCCCTGGTGCTTTGAAGGCCCTAAGCAACCACTTATAGCCACTTTTTTTGCACTACATTTTAATAATAACAACTAATATAAGCCTATTAAATATTATATATGTAAATAAGCAACAAAACATAATGGGGCATGCTGTTATAAGAAAATGCAATTCAATTCCGTTTTATTTGTACAGTGCTTTTAACAATGGACATTATCACAAAGCAGTTTTATATAAATACATAAATCCAGGATATTTATTTTAAATATCAATGATGGGACAGTGTTATTACTGTTTTTCCAATAACAGCATGTTCCTCATAAACCAAAGCGATTTGCTGGTTTCAATGTGTAATTAGTTAATGATTTTTTTTTCACATTTTTTGGCCAATTCTATTTAAATTTAATGTAGAATATCAGGTTATAATTTATATTATTACTTATATCAGCTATAACCAGTTATTCCTTCTCCAGCCTGGGCCTCAAGTCCTCTGTTTTGAACTCTTTCCCATGGTCGAAATCTTGCGGAGCACTGACGCTGGAGACTCCTTCCATAAACATCAACAACTATCAATAACTACAATAAATGGTATGTAGGGAAGTATAGCCCACTTGAGTAATATTTTTCACCAAATAAATTGGGTTTCTTCTTTTAGTCCTGTGATTTTTCATGTCTTAATACCTCGAGTCCGTGTTTGAAATACAAACAGAAAGACTGACGACGACAATATATTACCAAATATGTTCGTCGTTTGAAATTAGGTCTAAAATCATCACCAAGTGACAATAAAGCTGAGCATAAGGTACATCTATATCTAACAGATTAGATAACAATCCTGCTGCAGTTTCCCACAGATGCTTCAGTGTAGACATAAAATCTGTGATATAATACTACTGTAATATTGAGTTCTGCAGTTATGCCATTAAATTTTCATACAGTTTCACTCCTAGTCATAAGCTGTTGTTATAGAAAAATACTTAAGCTTTTTTTTAAGGTTCTCTGGTGCTCACGGTCCTTATAAATCAGTCTTAGCTGAGATGATGGTGTCGTACGCAGCAGGAGGATTGATCAAATTTGGGCGCACTGAGGCAGAGAAGAGAGCTGGATGAAGTGCAATGACCCGTGACTTAGACAAGGAGTTAATGATGGCTGAGCTCCATCGATTCCCAAGCACAGGAGGGACAGAGAGAGAGAGAGAGAGAGAGAGAGAGAGAGAGAGAATCCATAGACATTTAGCATATGTTAATCTCTCTTTCTCTCTCAGAGCACACACACTACTCATGCACAGTGTGCAAGCTTATTATCGACAGTTTGCTCATGCATCAGGGGCATTTCAGATTCATGAGGAGAGAATTGGAGAGTGGAGAGTGGAGATTTGTCAGGTTTGTACAGGATTTCCAGCCCAGTGTGCTGACAGCAATGTGAACTTTATACCGACTTCCAACTGTGTAGACTCTATCCCATGTCTGGAGAATTCCAGATTATAGAGCTTTCAGTGTGTGTGTGTGTGAGTGTGTGAGTGAGTGTGTGAGTGAGTGTGTGAGTGTGTGAATGTTATACCTAAAAGTTAAAAATGTTTATGTATATGTATTCTCCACACATTAGTACTCTCTCGTGTAAAGTAATTTTTTTTACTGTATATAATATTTAATATATCCACAAGGAAAAATTGTCAAAATTTATGATTATTATTATTTTTTTTTTTTACAAATAATGTAGCTTTGATTTAAACAAACAAACAAACAAACAAACAAAAAAAAAACTAACAAAGCCTAAAGGTTTGCTTTCCTTTTAATGTTAGATTTAGGTGTAGCATGGCATTAATTAGCTGCTTTATTAATTATATCAATAATTAATCCGCACAAGGCTAGTAAGACAACGGTGTGACACACACACACACACACACACACACACACACACACACACACACACACACACACACACGGGACATAGACGTAGATTTGAAGTTAAGATTAAATTGTGTGTTTGATTTGCTTTTATTGCCTTTCTGTTCTGCGCTTTATTGTTTTACACACCTTCAGTTTCACCGGCCTTTATTTTTTTGCTGCTTTATATGTCTTCATTTTTAATATATATTCCAAAGCACTTTGTAACCAAGGTTTTGAACTAGCTGCGCAAATAAAAAGAAAGACTTATTTCCTCTGATCCTGAGTGAAAAGTGCTACTTTCCCTGTCATTGCACTTTGCGTTTCATTACACGCAGTCTTGCGCAGTTAATATTGCGTTTCCTGAATTGATGATAAATTACAGTCATATTTTATGCATTCTGAGACATTTTAGTGTTTTCCTGAAAATCTGGCTTTGCATAAAGAATGGTGGGATTGATTTTCAACTTCTTTGGCCTCATTTCCATGTTGGGAAGCTCGACTTTACAGTAAAGTTGTAGTGTAGTTTAATGAGATGTGTGTATTGTATTGTGAGTCATGTATAGAGTGAGGTTAACTGGTGTAAGGTAAGAGGATGCTAATGCTTGTGGAATGCTATCTATCTATCTATCTATCTATCTATCTATCTATCTATCTATCTATCTATCTAAGATAGATAGATAGATAGTGATTTGGTTATTAGCAGATTACCTTAGTTAAAAGCCATATAGGTAGTTTCATATTATATGGCTGTGTTTTCTACTGCATTATTTAATGATCTCTAAAAAACCAAACATGTTCTGCTGGGACCTCTTCTTCATTAAAAAAAAAACAGATTATGAATATCACTCTATTACTTCTTCAAGAGACTTCTTCTGTGACCATTCTATTGAAAAAAAATTCGTTTTATAAATGATGAATTATAAGAGATTACAAGAAGATATGAACGGATCCTATTTCTAAACGAAAGTACAAACTCAGACACTGTCTTGTTGAGTGAGATGAAAAGTGAACAAAAAAAGTGTGAGACTTCGGACTGATCTCCTGAACTTTACTCACACTTACTGATCGGGCTGACGTTGTGGTACTAAAGGAGCAGTGCCACAGTAACAAGCCCTCGTCCAGGCCTCTTGATTAAGAAATCCCCCGAGAAGCACAAGAAGGAGAGGAACTTCGTCGCTGCCTGCCTGATTCATGGACTAACACTGCAGTTTAATGAAGTGGCTGTAGTCTCTAGTGCTAAGGAAGTAACACCAGCCTAGAGGGGATCAAGGTGCATTCGGCCTGCATGTAATCCTGGGGAAGAAGGGAGAGCATGATGATAGGGGAAGGGAGGACAAGGAAGAGTGATGAATCGCAGGATCAGTCCTCTCCTGCTGGAGTAATCACTCCTCGACTCTGACCTAAACCCTCCTCCTCCCATCCGTTCGCCCTACCGTCAATCCCACAAGCCCACACGGAGCGCTCTCCCACAGAGCCGTCTCAATATATCAGTTTTCCTCTGATAACGAGATAACGAGAAAACGAGAGAGGGAGAGAGAGAGTGAGGACACAAAAGTAAACGATGTGAGGAAACCCAAGTTCAGATCTTCGTAGAGCTTTGTGTGCCCTGTAGTTGTTGTATATCATAATTATTTGTGAAGAAAGAACAGATTTCTTTTGCCCATATCAGATGTTCAGGACAATTATATTATGCAGCATGTGTTGCTTTGTAGTTAGTTTTTTTAAAAAAAAAAAAAGTTTTTAGGATTTATAATTGATGACAGCTCACATGTGAGAACACGTTTCTTTGCATTGTTAGCTCTTGCTATCTAGCTCTCGTGAGCAATGAGTATGAAGCATTGATTGTATTGTTTTATTGTTAGGGTTAGCTAGCTAATTAAGGCAGGATGATTAAACAGGGGAATACACTCAGAAAAAAAATGGTACTAAACAGTACTTTTCGGTGGTGTGCTACTATCGAACATACAACTTTTATACCTTTTATATGTGTCTTTTACCTAGAAAGGTCCTAACCCTAACCCTAACCCTAGTAATCCTAGTCAGGCCGTACACAGATATGCATATTTATTAGTATTTTCCCCCTACACTAGATTGCCACTCAGCCAGATTAAGATGGTTTGGACATGTTCAGAGGAGGGAGAGTGAGTATATTGGTAGGAGAATGTTGGACATGGAG
>CM074961.1:4735629-4750852 GCA_037577455.1 Pangasius macronema
AAATACGGTCATTGGGTCTAAATTGGCCACTGTAAAAGATAAGCGCTTTACTCTAAAAGTAATTAAAAATACAGCACATGCTTCTTCCCAGGTAAAAAAAAAACATACTAAAGCTACAAAAGATGTACCGTTGATGGTACCACTCCAGCAAAAGGAAAAAGTGCAGTTTGGTATCTTTATTTCTGCAAGTGTACTCTCTTAACATGTTCACACAATCAAAAACTGGTAGGAATGTCCAATATCCAAAGTTGCAACTTCAATTACGTCAAAGTACATGGAGTTATATCAAATTTTTAACCATTTTAATTTGTTGTTTATGAATTTGACAGAGTAACACAGACTCAGTTATTAAGTCCAAGGCTTTCTAAAACCTAAAGTCTATCAGAACCTCAAAAAGTCGAAGTCAAAACTCCAGACAAAACCCGAAGCCTATTAAGTAAGTAACCTGGAGACCGATAATTGACTGCTTGAGACAGGAAGATGAGTATGTTTGGACCGCACACTTCATCGCCTACTCTATTAATCAAGTTGTCATTTGCCCAATGCGAGCTGTCTTTTGGGTAATGATGAGACTTATTGCCCTGAAATTGTCACTGGCTTTGGGCTGAAACGTTGTGCGTCCCATTCCAGAGGCAATCAGGCTCCCGTTGGCTCTGTTAACCTGGCTCTTGGCAGTGTGTTCAGGGTCAGGACTCTGGGCCTGTTAAGATAAGACTGGAACATAATTGGTATTTCGGGTTCTTTATAGGACTGTTACCACTCTCAGCCTGTACACAGCTGCTGCTCTGGAGTTTGGCAGCGGTGTGGAAACCAGATGGCCTGAGAAGTATCTGCAGGGTCTGTGCTATTGACACACTGCCCAACAGATAAGCAGAGAAGCCTCTGATGTAGGAATGAACAAACAGGAAGGAAGAATGGTGCATGGCACCAACATAGATCAAGACAGTGAAAGTGAGAATGATAAGGTGAAAAAAGAGAACAAGAAAGTGGAAGATGAAAAGGAAAGACTAATCTGGTGCAATGGTGGTTGTAATGAAGGCAGTTATGAAGGGCAAGAGCAAAATCCTCTATTATGTATGCTGTGACTGACGTGACCCTACGCGAGGGTTTTGTCGGAGTGGCTGTACGTGTTTTAATGGCTGCTAACAATTCTTAACATTGTTCTTAACACAGATATCATGGGAATATCATTTTAAAAAGTTTTCAATATTTAGTCCTGCTCTAAAGGTTTATTTAACTGGATTGTGGATGTACTGTAAACTATAATATGTATATATACGTATAGAGTAGGGTCCAATAAAAGAGAACTTTTTACAATTCTAAAAGAAAGAAAGGAAATGTTCAATATCTTGAATACTGAATATTCAAGGTCTCAGTCACCGGGATATTCTAGGTCACTGTTTTAAATTTTAAACATATTTCTGATATTGATATTAACCATGTCAACTCCTTTGTACAAAAGATCAGCTTTTCCTTGAGTCTTGAGTCTCAGATCTTCCATTGTAGCATGTGTTCAGATGACATTCTGACGGATTTGATCTAACACCAACTTGTGGAGTCCACGCTTTCGTTAAAGCAAAATGGAGGACATCCCAAACACTAAGAAAGTCTGAAATTCACGTAAAGATTCGACTTTTCACATAAGTTATTGCTGATGATATAATCTGTAATGAATTTGAAAATAACGCAAAATAGAAACATTTTCACGTAGTGCTCTCAGACATTTGGACCTCACTGTACAGGGGTTTCTTTCCCTTACTACTAATCGGTTTCGTTTCTTTTTCTTGTTGTTGTTCTACTTCTGGTTCTACTTCATGGACCTCTGGCAGTCCCCCAACCCTGATTTGCGAACCATGGCTTTAAAGTAGAAGAATGAACAGAATACTTAACACCTTAATACCTGCTTTGGAAATCATTAATAGTTATTTCTACTACGACGTCAAATATCTTTTATATAAGAGTGCATTATTATATATTCTCTTGTTTAAACCATAAAGAAATGATATTACAGCAAACTTTTCTGTAAAAGTCTTTCTATTGAGAGCATCTTCACATACACATGAAATACAGATTTTTCTGCAACTTTTCAGTTTAAAATCTTAAAAACAGTCTCAAAAACAAAACAAAAAATACTTGTAAGAATATCAGTAATCAACTGGCAAATTTCAATTATCATATCTATCAACCTTGCCTTCATTTTATAGCAACATAACCGTAATATTTACCTCAATATTTAGCATAATTACAATTATTACCATTATTGCATTTATTCAGTTGGACAAATTTGTCCAACACCAGCAGGCTTTCAGGTCGTCGAACCTCTGTTACCTTCCCCCACATGCTTGTTAAGGGTAAATATGTCCCTGGCTGGTGTGATATATGGCATTGCTCGATGTGTGAGTGTAAGTCAGACAGCACTTTCCTGCTAACCTTCCATTCCCACCCTGTTAGAGAGGGTCACTAGGGTTTGTTTACCCCATCCACCATTGTTTACTGCCATAGAGCAGAGGCATTTGCCACCGCTGAATAGCATTCTGGAGCTGTAATCCAGAAGGAGAGAGAGAGAGAGAAACAGAAAAAAAGATATAGGGGTGAATATTGTTATCAGTATGACATGAGATAGTGTATAAAATTCAGCCGTCAAGATATATTAAGCGTATAATGCTGTGGAATATTATTTGCGTCCTGACAAATGCGAAAAATGTAATGAGGAATTTTTTTTTCGGACTGACTCGTTTAGTGTCTAATAAATAATTAAATCAGTGTCTATTAAATAAATAAATTAAATTACTCGAATGTTTAATGTCCAACAACAATTAGCCCCAATCCGATTGTCCGCATTTTAAATCAACCCAATTAAAGGGATCATTAGAGTTGGCTGAGTGAACCCAGCCAGGCTTGTTTACAGCCAGCTCTGCTCAGTATACACCTCACTTATTTTGACCCTTACCAGTTTTACCAGCAGACAAAATTCCACACATTATTCCATAATCAAAGGAAATTCCCAGAGCATCCTGTGATTATGGTAACTATCAGGCTGGAAAGGGCAACAGCGCCATTTCGAAGTCCCATGGTTCCACTAAACCGCGGTCTTCTGCAGGAGAGCACTTGAAGCGAGCAGTGAATCTTCTCAAGAGTGGTCACTCTGGTCAAATTTCTCCACAAGTGCAGTGCTGAGGACTTTTTTTCGCTTCAATTAAGGTCAGTGCTCGTGACTCTTCAATCAGAGACGGACAGGGCAAAAATGGGCGTCGTGGGAGAGCAGCAAGACAAAAAGTGCTGTTTGACTGAGAAGTACATCAACGCTGATCTGAGTGTGTGGTTCATTAGCCTTTTGAGAAAAGGCTCCGTGGACAGTCGTGAATGCAGAACAGCACACCACCAGTCAAATATCAGCAAAGATAATTCAAATTAAAAATAACATGATAGCACATTCTGTTAAAAAAAATGAATCAATGACCAGGTGGTTTGATGCAGCCCGAGTTACTCTTACATACAGTATCATGTTTTCCTGTGATAGAATGTATTGGTGTGTTTTATTCCTCTTTTACCACAGTGATTGGTAAGCAATTGCATTAATATATTTATTTATTTATTAAAAACAAGCGAGTTCGTGTCATCACTTACAGTTCAGCAGCTATAAACAGCTGTTTCCTCACCACTCTCTCTTCTCTCCCTTGACCTTATTAAGATGGAAAAAAGGACTCATCCTTAGACGTTCCCACGACAACAAATTTAAAGCAACAGGCACAAATTTAAAGAACTGACACTGGAGACTCCTTCCAAAATTGTGAAATAAACATCTACTTGGAGAAAACGTCACCATATTAATGATTACATTAAAATTGTAAAATTAAAAGCACATTTTAATCCATTTATTGTAAATCCGAGATTATGTGGAGCATTCAATATACATACAAGTCCCTGTGAATGAGTTGTTACTATGGAAACGATAATTTAATTCTGAAACTTGTTGCTGACTTTAAGGGCCCACACGTTTCTGCTTATTTCTGCCCTATGTTCAGCCAAAAAAGGACTCAATGAGTGTGTGTGTGTGAGTGCGTGTGTGTGTGCGTGTGTTCTAAATCAAGAAGCCTTGCTCAGCCAAACACAGCCTCTCTAATCACATCTTCTTCCTTTTCTCAGCTTTCAGACCTCTTCTCTAATGCTCATATGCAGAAAGATTAATAACTACAACATATTGATCTTCAGTGCACGCTCAGCAAATGAAATTCTGTGGATCCAGTCAAGTATCTATTGCTAAAATATCTCTCAGTGCTAAATGAGAAGTGTGGAACTGGAGGAACAATAAATTCTGTTCTGTGTCAGAAAATATTGAAAAAGGGGGGAATATCCGATCGTCCGTCCATGAGCTGGAGCTGAAGTGGAAGCTTTGTGGGTCATACAGGAAGACAATGATCTAAAACACAAAGGCAGGTCCAGAGCAGAATGGCTGAGAAGGGAAAAGGGATGAAAGTTTTATTGCCGTGTAGTCAGAACTCGTGGAGATCCTGAGTTATCATGGTAATAAGATAAGACAAAATTATAAAAATGTATTGCATCACAAACATACAGTAATGAATGAAATGAGGTAGGGGCCAATACTTTTTCACTGCACCACACTGCCGGCTTTATTATGCTCAGATTGAGCTGCTAACCTCCAGCTGTCAGCGTCAGCATTAAATCTGAATGAAACCCTCCTAAAGAGGAACGTGGAGGACAAAGCACACCCGCCGAGACAGGAAATGGATCTCGTTTGAAATCTCCCAAGCTGTATTATTATTATTATTATTATTATTTTCACACTGCATATTTGCGTTATCGTTCCCTTTTTCCCTGCAAAAGGTGATCTTGTTGAACAGATAAAGGATGAGCTGTCTGACAACGCTCATCCGAGTGAGTCTAATTGGAGTCAGACATGACAGAGGAGATGACTGTGGCTCCCTCGGAGTGAGATGTCCAATCCTTTTGAACAAAAGAGTGGCAGATTTCCTGTGTGTAATCCCAGACATCCGAGCTTTTCATTTCGGTGGATCCTGCCGTGTCGGTTCAGCCCAGCGGAACCCACATGCCAGGTTTGCTATCAAAGGGATTTGATGGAGTCGGCGCATATGAACTGGCGATGTTGAAAGGGTCGCATTGTATCAGCGGGGAGCAGTGGGATAAGAGGATAGGCTAATGGTGGGAGGAGGGCAAGTGGGAGCTACTATAAATCCTGAGAGTATCACTCTCTCAACTCGCTAATGAATCCTGTTTTTCTTTCCCATCAGAACGACACTTTTGTGAACTTTAGTTCTTTTCCTGAGTGATAATGAGCTTTTTAAAAAAAAAGACTCAGAGCACCATGAATTTTGGCTCTGACAGTTTCTCAACCTCAGCTACCAAACTATTTTTGATCTTGCTCACACAGATATTATTTCCTGTAATATTATCGAACAAATTTAGTTGGTTGTAGTTCCCAAAGTATAAACAAACTAGTCATTTAAACCATTGTAACCCTGACCAGGCAGCTACTAAGGATGAATGAATGAATGAATGAATGGATGCTAAATGCATCACATAGCAACGGTAATTATTATGGAGCTTTTTCCCACACAAGCTTCATATCTGACAGCATGAAAATAAAAAAAACCCCTTCTGTTTGCATCCTCTAAGAGCCCAGTTCCTGATGCACAATCTGTTATCAACCAGATGTACTGTTCGGGCAAAGTGTTTGCCTAATAACAAAAACCCAACCAAATACCGAGCCTCTTTTTTGTATCTGTATTTATATTTGTTTAGAGCACACGATCTGTTTGTTCTCGATAATGATTTCACATTCACGGCCATCCTAGAGCATCTGAAGAAATGTCTCTGGGCACTACAGAAGCTACAGAGGCTTAGGTTAAGGAGATAAGAAGAAAAACTTCCTTAACAAAAAGGATTGTTTTGAGAGTCAGATGCCCTGAGGTTCAAAATGAACCAAATCTATTGAGAAAAGGGCGTTTTTGTGTAAAGGATTAAACACTTTTGTATATAATCGCCTGCCGTGCCGAGACGACTGAGAATGTCAAACCCGTGCCTGGAAGAAATCAACAGCATCAGTTTTTCGACACCACAGTCGAGTTACTTGCTTAATATAAACCCAACAGAACACGTTTCGCAGTTGGCGCATTGCGATTTCTCAGTCATTTAACACGAATAAGGCTCCTGAGGTAAAGGAGTGACTCATTCGCAAATCACTGTGATGTAGAATTTAAAAAAAAAAGAAAAGCATACTGAAGAGTCAGAAAGAGACCATTGTCAGGGCTGATAGTGACGGGGAAGTCTCGGGACTTGAAAATGTGCTGAGCACTTTACCCCTCCCTGCCCTTCTTCCCAGAATAAAAGAGGCTGCATGCATTTCAATAGAAAGAGAGTGATCACTACTGAGCCTCACATTCACTCAGGAACTATACAACTATCCAGTCTTTCGCAGGAAGAGAGACTTTAGAGCCTTCGTACTGATGTTCAACATGCAAACGCCATCTATAAGCAAGAAACAACCCGTACTGTAGCTAATGTTTAAGATAGATTATGTATTATATAGGATTTCTAATACAGAGTCAGGATTAGTGCTTAAGTTGTGTCCTTTAATGTACATTAAATCATTGTGTCTAATCTCACCACCAGACATTACAAGGATGTATATAAGGAGAGTAGTAAAAATAATACTCGCCTCAAGCTGCATGCAGACAGAGCAGAAAAAAAAACCTGACTTGGCCATCTCTTTTGCCTGATTCGAAGTGGAGAGAAATGCGAAGCTGTCCCTCGGCTAATCAGATATTAATGGAACACTGTAATGCGGCTGATCAGGTAGAAATGCCAAGCTGTAACATATCCGAGGAATAAAAAGAGAAATAATAGAAATACAAAGCACTATAGGTGCGGACTTGCTGTTTCAGGGACATAATTAATTACAAGCGTGGCATGGCATGACAGGAAGTGGGAGAGATTTATTCCACTTACATCACTACAATTCTCCAGCGATTATATTTAAAAAAAATCAAGCATGACAGAGTACTTTTTATGCATTTCTAGTTACTTGAAGTGTTGTGGTTTGTCTGCAAAACCTCACAACCCTTCCTTTTTGCCTCTCTTGATGTTAATAAGACAAAAAAACACAAAAAACACAGCTTGACAAGTTCCCGAGAAAGAATCCTACAGCGATAAACTTACCGTTACAAAATACTCACACTGGAGACTCCTTCTTCGATTATGTAGAGCATCCGGTGTACAAGTTACAAGTGCTTGGATGGCGGATGCTCTACATAATCGAAGCCTAATCATAAACAGATTTAATTGGCAGAGCTGCTGTTACGGAAAATACTTAATAAATCAACACCTTCTGACCAATCCGAATCAGGATTACAAGGATTCAGGATTCAGATGCTGTGGAATGTAATGATGTACTCTTATTAAAAAAAAAAAAGATGGCTTCTAGCAAGAAAATAAATATCATATATTAAAGTTCTTTCTGAGCTGCTTTCCATCAGACTTTGGACACATCTCACAGGGTCATGGGATTTAAAAAAGACCTTTGTTAAGTAGGTATGCGAGTGTTAATCATCGTTTTTTTTTTTTTTTTACTGCCATTAGTTTTGACTTCAGTTTATTCCAGTTGAATTAAACCTTGAATCATTGTTATCATCTTAAATAAGGCTCAAGACAATTAGAACCATGACTATAACCATATAAAACATTACAAACGCATAAGAATCACATTCATATTCCTTTTTTATTGCACATTGCACTTTTTTTTTTATTTGCACACTGCATTATTCGCCCCTCATGTACAACTTGAACTCATGCCCAGGACGAATTATGATGTTGTGGTTTGCAGCTGAATGAAGAACAGTAAATAATCCGTCGTCGGAGTTATTGATGAGAAAATTAAGACCGTGAGACGTTTTCACTGCTTCAGTAACGGACAGATTCAGTACATCCCTTCCATAATCGATCAGGTCAACCCGGTAGGTCAAAGTGGCCAGCGTGATTGATTGGCCTGAGCAATTGTTTGTGTAAGATAAGGAACAAAATAACGGAGAGGTCAACAATCCGAGGTTATCTTAGCATTATCGCACTTTCTCCCAATCAAGACTGGTGCCAAGCAAACAATTCTGAGCACATGTAAAGACAGGACTTCGTTAAAGGATGCACTCGCTGGCAGAACACATGAATATTAAATCATAGATCGTGAAAAAAAATATATCTCTCATAAACATATACAGCTCTGTGGGCAAAATTCACACTGACAAGTACAATATATTTTCTATATAAATCCTTTATACAGGGTCCTTCACATTAAAACAGTAGTATTGAACACAGCTCGATGCTTAGCTTCCACTGGAAGCAAAAAAAAAACCAACAAAAAAAAGTCAGTGCTGCTATTAAATGCTGCATAAAACAACAACAACAACAACAAAAAGAGATATACACATTTATAAAACCTCTTTCCTCAATTATGGTCTGTTTCTTATCCTTCTCTGCTGAAAACACCTTAGCCCAAAAGACTAAGCAGAATATATCAAAACAAGTCCTGGAGTCGTCATCAAAGCAGAAAAGAAAGCAGCAGCGCCAGACACAGGAGACTGTGGGTCAGTCGTGTTCTCTGGGCGTTCGAACGAAACCAACGCACTTCCTGAGAATCGTCTGCAAACCAGAAAAGAAAGAGATACTCAATTAGAGCACGCATACGCATACACATACTGAGCATTTGAGATGCATGTTGGGAAATGGGACCATTAACACATGCTTAGACCTGAAAAACAAGCCCCTGCTGACTAATCCTGTAAGGGTTCTCCGGAATTAAGCGCCAGCCAGTGGGGATTCGCAACTCTATTTGGCCAGTGAATGAGGTGTGAAGACCCTTTTTTTTTCGCAGCCTATTCCTGTTCCAGACAATCGCTGATAAAGAGCGGTTTGGCTCCGAGGAGGACTCTCTTGCTTATCATGGTATTAATGAGCGAGATAAACGTCTGACATGGAGAGCTTTGAGCAAGCCAGGAAGGCAGTGAAGCTCAAAATATGCATCACCAGAGCACAAATGAATTCCCAATGCAGCTGCAGAGATGAAGTAGAATATGCGTGCTATAGCTATATGCAGCTATATACCATTTCTCATATCTCATATCTCATATCTATCATAACAGTATGGAGTTTTAGATGTAGCCAGTGACACTCTTTAGTGTAGTAATAAACAGCAAATCAGTAGGTGCGAATTTTGTTACTGTAGTATGTTGTTTTAGACTTCGGTAAATTGTTCGCATACTATCTTGGCATACTATTTAATAAAGTACGAAGATATGTTGGCTAAAATTGTTGTAATTCCCTTTGCCATACTATTTAGTACAGCAGTATGATGCTTTAGATGTAGCCAAAATGTTACTATACTATTTTGCCATACTCTTTAGTACTAAATAGTAAATCTTACAGTAGTTTGTTGTTTTAGACTTATGTTAATTGTTTGCATACTATGTAGTACAACAGTATGACAAAATGTTACCACACAATGCTGGTAGACTCTTCAGTATAATCCCATATATTGTTACAATACTATTTTGGCATACTCTTGCTATTAATATTACTAATTCGTAAGCCTTACAGCAGTGTATTGTTTTAAACTTAAGGAAATTGTTTGTATACTATTTAAGCATACTATCTATTACAGTAGTATGGTGTTTTAGATATAGCAAAATTGCTACCATACTTTTTAGTATGGTACTAAATAATAAGGCAATTTTGTTAGAGCAGTACGCTGTCCTGGACTTAGTTCTGGCGTTGTGTTGTGTGTTGTGATAATGGATGCAGCCAAAATATTACCCTGCTATACTGACACACATTTTAGTGTACTACTAAATGGTAAGTCTGAAGCTGAAACAACCCATGAAGTGTCGGTGAGATCGGTGAGACCATCGCGCTTACCGCAGTCACTATGAAAGACCTGAGGGAAGCAGTGCAACATGCCGTATCCACATCTGCAGTACGAGCAGCCTTTCTGAACCCATTCTCCGTGAGGAATAACTCCACAGTTCCTGCGAAAAAAAGACAACGAACCAAACGGTTACATTCTCTGTGTTACGGTATCGCGAATTTTAAAGTATGCTTTCCGTGGTGGGTGAGTCGGTTACCTGACGCGCTCGTCGTACTCGCAGCTCCGTCCGGTGAAGTGCTTTGGACAAGCGCAGAAACTCCCCAGAATGCAAGTACCCCCGTTCTTACAGCAGTTACGACTCTGTGTAGCACCTTCAGTAAAATACAAAAAAAAGTGTGAACGAATGCATTGCTGTAGTTGTTATGGGTTTTTTTGGCACCCCAAAGATTCACACAGAACTAAACAGTTGGCATTCGTATATCTGTTAGCAGTGGTGCATTAATGCATGGACATATTCAACAGTCCACTGCTCTAAGATGGTACAGCATGGAAGAAATTTTTAATTCCCTGACATATTTGATTGTAAGATCCTGAGGGACGCCAGAGCAATCCAGCTTTCGTGCTCTACTTCAGTTCCTAATTAGGGCATGCAATATGGCACAAAAAAATCTCATGATACATGACGACAAATGGCGAAACAAAAACATAAAACCTAACATGATAATGTTAAGAAATGCAGGAAATAGATAAGCCAAACTAGATTTCACTTAATCCAGCCCTCAATTACAAAAGGACACTGATTAACTGAAAAAGCCTGAGTCCCGCAGAGTTTGGAGATTTCTTGGCTCAGATGCACTCGATCCGGCTCATTAGTTACAAACCAGCAAGGAATTGCTAAACTCTGCTTGGACTTTGGGCATACAGAACAAGACATGGGCACTCCTGATAATATCATAAATAGCACATGGCTTATCTCTTACTTCCAGTGAGTCCAATAAAAGGTAACGCGGCCCCTGAGCCCCGGTGCTGGCCAGCTGCAGACTGTGCGTTCATTTCATTAAACTGATTCAGCAGTTCACTATGTTGATCACGCTTTCCTGATGCCTTAGCACTTCCACATCCTACCCCTTCACAACCTGGACGAAGAAAAACACAGTCACGTTAGAATTGATTAAAACGTCAGATGCGAATGGCGTTGAAATGGAAATGGCCTGAAGATACATTACCTGATCCGAGTGTTACCGTTTGGCAGGCGAAGGCTGCAGACACCAGGACCCTGTCGAAACACAAGAAATCTGTTAGAGCCAAATTCAAAACCTCAGCGTACTACCTTACTGCTGTCCTAAACACTACGCCAGAAGTAATACTAAAACATTTTAGCTTAGTAACCCAACACATAACCCACCACTTGTTTCAACAGTATTTCAAAATAGTGTGTAAACAATTTCCATATGACCAAAACAACCTAGACTTACTGTTCAGTACTACACTAAATAGTACGATAACATTATGTAACACGCTGTACTAAATAGTATCCCTAAAAATAATATGAAAATTACATTTACTAACTGTAACAAAACTGCCACCTTCTACTGACTCTCCAGTACTATACTAAATAGTATGCCAAAATAGTATGGTAACATGTCTAAAACACAATACTGCTGTACTAACTAGCATGCAAAAAAAATAGTACAAACAACATACTACTGAAAAAAAACTATGTTTTAAGTACTGTACTAGAGAGCATGGCAAACTACTATGCTAATATTTATAAATATATATTTAAAAAACACACCATACTGCTAGTCCAAAACAACACAAGGCATTACCACCCTAAGGAGTATGCTAGAATAGTATGTAAACAATTGACCAAACTATAAAACAGCATACTACATTGATAACATTGACACATAGTGAACAAATGAGAAGCACGTCCTTACCTGAACAGTAAATTACTCATTCTGAAAAAATTCAAACAAAACACGAAGATAAAACCCCGCTGTGGTAACTTTAGCCTTTTTAAAAGTGTAGAGAAAAACTTCGCTGCTAGTTTTTTTCTTTTCTTTTCTTATCATCCAAACATCACCATCTCCTTCTTCCTGCTCCTGTTACTTCACTACAGCCATGAATCCCAACTCTAACAGGCCCCGCGCTCTTAATCCTGATTGGTCAATGCTCGTCTGGCTCGACCAATACCGAGCGCTCACTGAGCACTCACTTCACGCGCAGTTAGCACCTGTAAGCCCCGCCCCCTCCGGCTCTTAGTCATGCATGAGGTCACACAGGCAGAGCCGGACATTATGGTAATGTGGAGAGCAATGAGAAGGAGTTCCGCCTTTTAAACCTGAAATCCCTTAGTATCTACTCCAGAAGTATCTACTCTCAAAATACTATAATCATCCCAAAAAACAAACAAAAAAACAAACAGGGCGTGGTTTAAAAGGAGGGGAAGTAAGAACTTCAAAGAAAGAAATATAGAGATACAAAATGATCCTAGAATATTATAAAATATATAAAATATAATATTTTAGAATAATAATATAATAACATTATCCTGTATAGAAATGCAAATAGAAATAAAAGACACAGATATACATCATTGTATAGTACATATATCATTAAACTTTTTAATTTATTATATAATAATATGACAGAATGATTTAAATCAATAATAATAATAATAATAATAATAATAAGAAGAAGAAGAAGAAGAAGAAGAAGAAGAAGAAAGAACTTTAAAGAAACATATATATTTAAAGAAAAAAAAAATATATAATTAAACTGTAAGCATCAAACCTCTTATTTTTTTTATATGATAATATATTAATAATAATGAAATCCCTTAAGTATCTACTTTTCTGAAATAATAAAATAATTTAAAAACTAGGACAAGGGTTGATTTAAAAAAAAAAACAAAAGGAAAAAGTAGGAATTTTCTACAAATACAAAAAAAAATTAACACGTAATAAATATAGAGATAAAAATTAAATTAGAGAATAAATATATAATTATAATATAATGGTATAATAGTATATAATAAGTTTATCATATGTAATAAAAAATACACATACAGAAAATAAGATGCAGATTTAATTAAAAAAATATTCTACATACATTTATTTCAGTCTACGCCTCATTAAAATGAAAATATTAAAGTGTAAAATGTCAGAAATGTCAGGCTTATGTTAAAAGTATTTTCAGATGAAACACAAGTTTACATGACCTGTGTGTTATTCCTTTTTCAGAGTATTTAGGATGAAAATTATATTACATTTTTACATTATCATATAAATTTCAACAGTAATGTTGTGGTCATTCGTTTTTATTCAGTTGGCATTGTAAATACTTTGCAGGTAACGTCTCTATTAGCTCTCTGCAAAACCTTTCATTCACCTGTAATTATTATTATTATTTTTTTTTGCATTGACATTTATCATACTGAGTCATTTTAAGCGTGCAGACGTCAAGCTTTTAGAGCGAGTGATTGACTGGTGACGTGACGAAGTGCCAAATGAGCCATGAGGAATTTGATTACAACCAAGAACACAACATGTGATTTAGTTTCAGAGTTTAGCCGGGTGCTGCAGCTACGTTTCCAGTGGTGAGTGCAAATTAAAATTGTGGTGTGGCCTCGCTATCAGACACATGAAGTGAAACTTTGGATCATCACAAGTAACTACTATCCACTTCGTGCTATTTAACAACCACAAGTCTTCCTCAGGGAAGGGATCAGACTACGATTGGTCGTTGTAAGCTAACGAGCATAGTTTTTTTTCTTTATATGATTATATGCCCATGAATCTGATGCTTTGGAGGTTTTATTTACTTCAGTAACACAATAAGTCAATATACAATATATCTCTAGTAACTACACAGTACAGTAAACACTTTAAAAACTGATGTCTCTTTCTCTAGACTTCATTTCAGCGATGATTTTTAGTTGTTGTTACAGAATTATTATAGACATTTTATATATATTGGAAATACACTGAAATACAACAAATAATTCAAAGGTTTCGTAACTATGACTTGAGATACACACAGGAATCAATTTGACGTATGGAGTTTTTAAATTCAGCCCTCCTTGTTTACTTCCTGGTTTTTCCTGTCCCACCTTGACCACACCCCCTGTAAACAGTTCGCACCTGTAATTAGCGGTGTGTTTATCGCCTTTTGTTTGCATTGTGTCTCCCCCTGAAGCCATGCATACAAAGTTCTGATCTCGGAGTTGCTTAGTTACCTTGTGGTGCAGTCTCTTTTCTTAGTTCGTGGTCAAAATGGCGTATACTACTCATACTATTCATACTTTTCATTCATGCTTAACCCCTGGACGCAGTCCAGTATTTCTATGATCAAATACCTAGATATACTGAATTTGCTGTGATATAGTAACATTTTAGCTTAGTCCAAAACAATATAACCCACCACCGCATTAAATCGTATGCTAAATAGTATGTAAACAATTTACATACACGCGAAACAACATACCACTGCGACAAAAGGAATACTCTTGACTCTACCTTTGTGGCATCCCACATCCCACAATGCAACACAGTCATTTTATTTCCTAAATAAAACATAGAAACGTGTCGTGAAGATGGTTATAACCTTAACTTTATTATTATGGCTACATGGAAAGACTATAGCATATGTTTCCATCCAAAGGTAGCAGATAACATGAAAATTATAGCACTTTCATATTGCTAATTTATCGCCTAGCTGAATAAGCTAACACTAACTGACAAGAATTAGCAACAGCAAAATAGATTGTTAGCATGTTGATTTTATTTATTGCTCTAGCTATGCTAGATACTAATTTAATACCTTTAATCCATCCATTTTCCATACTGCTAATGCTACACAGGGTCTCAGGGGTTCCCTATCCAAGGGGACTCGGGGCACGAGGCAGATGGATCCAACACAATCACACACACACTCACACACTACGCGCAATTTGGAAATGCCAATCAGCCTACAACGCATGTCTTTGGTATTTATAATCAATACGTGATCTTCATCGGTGCATCTTTCATTGATCTATTTTCACGTTTTTTCCTTACGTGACCCACAATGGTAGTAGGAGTTCATCTCTACCTAAAGAGAGTGATGCAGCGGCACTTTATTCCTTCAGTCTGGCCAGCTTTCTCACCTCCTCATTTGTACAGTCTGCTCAAACTGACCAGCTTCCAATGCTTCAACTTTCACGCCAACACCACACTCAACATCTCGTAGCTCGCTAACTAGCCTAGCTAAGTCTTCTTCTTCTTCTTCTTCTTCTTCTTCTGGCTTTTCCCTTCAGGGGTCTCCACAGCGAATCATCACTCTCCACCT
>CM074961.1:4752794-4766107 GCA_037577455.1 Pangasius macronema
GAAGAAGAAGAACTTCAGCCACTGGGGGTGCACAGGCTAGTGTAAAACCTGTGCCAAATCAGTATGCAGGCAATGGAAGGTGATCTGCTGCGGTGACCCCTAATGGGAGCAGATGAAACAACAACAAATTATGACATGCCATGCTTTTATCCATATATAGTTGAGTCCTTCTCAGAAAAAGGTGACAAACTTTACTTTACTACAATTTACTTCTAGTTTAAATTTTTCTTGTGGGCTGTGTCATTGCTCAATGTGGAAAGTTAGAGGGACAGTTAATTAAAAATTGTTGTTTGTTTCTAAAATATCTTATTAAATAACTACGTAGTGTGATTTATGGTGTATGCTTTAAGATGCTTGGAAAATACATCTTTAATGGAAAGTTGTCTCTGGTGTTACTGTCATTGGTGTAACAGCTTGTGACTTTCCATTGGAGAAAAGCTTACTGACTGTTACAAGGCTCTGACACTGGAGACTCCTTACAGAAAGCCTCATAACTTTAACAATAGTACGATTTCTTTGTTAAATAACACATTTTTAAAATCTGTTTACGTTTAAGCGTAGATTACGTGGAGCGTCCTCCATACAAGTCTTTGTGAATGAGTTGTTACTCTGGAAAGGATAATATATTTCAACAAGCGTTTTCATATAAATCTGTGATTTAAATTATAGTCGGCTGTTATAGATAATTAATCATCACCTTTTTTTGAACAAGTTTGAGTGTTTAACAGTGCTGTAGTGTAACTGTTTTCTAATATTTTACTCCTACTACTCGCTGACTAGTTGCTGACCTTCAAAGTTAGACAAATCGCCTAATCAGTCTTTCAGTCAATAGTGTCAAAATTGAAAGATTTATATGTGCTATTTAACACACCCTGTAATTAGTTAATGGGTGTGAATTATGTTCATGATTGCTCTATTGTGAATGTGGCCAAATGGAGCAGGCCAGGCTTATCCACAGGACAGTAAAGAGCAAAGGAGGGTCGAGTCAGTCCATTTTGTGCTTTTGACAGAGAGATGGTTGGGCTTAATTACTGATGGGAAAATTTGAGAGATAGCTGGAATGATGAATGATGGTGAATCGAGCTTGGTAATTGATCAGGAGGCGATTAGGGCATCGTGTTCCCATAATCCAAGGTCAGGGATTGTCTCTCTGCAGCCCCCATGTCTTTACTGAGTGACTGGAGGCTTGGGGCTTTGTGACAGAAATAGATCGAATTGAAAGGCCATGTATTCAGCCTGCTCTCAGGTGCACTTGTGTTTGACGAGCTGTCATGTTTCCTGTCAGAAGCATATGGAGGTAATTATAGCGAAGAGACTGGCTCGGATCTACCGTTTATTTGAGCTGAATCTCAGCAGATTAAGCTTTCCATAATACTTATGTCTGAAAAATGAATGTCAATAAAATTGTTCAACCAGAGGATGAAGGGAATCAATTACTTGTCAATTGATCAGTGCTCATACAAATAAAGGGAAGGGCTGAGAGTTTTAGTCAATAACTTTGACTAAAATTTATCCTTCATTGTGAAGAAAAAGGTATATTAAGGTCAGAAGAGTAAAACCACATGACTGGCAGATGCTTTATTTAAACCCAATTCCAGCATATATTTGAATATATAATTAAGTGTTAAGTGCCCATTAATGGCTAATTGCAAGTTTTGGGATCTGAACTCACAGTTTTTTAGATTACACACCCGCTTTAACATTATAGGGTGACTTGTTTTCATGTTTGTTCCAACCAAAGTGTGTCTTATAAAACCAGTGGTGTTCACAGTAATACATAAACGCAACAGGACCTCCACACCACAGCAGCTTCCACTTCAGCCTCCTGCCTCCTAATTGCTCCACACATCCTCTCTGCCATGTCATTCTTTTTTAATTAGTTTAACTTTCTGATAAGGGCTCATTAGCTGCCAGAGGATTATTTATAGGGTAACATTCACTGACATTTTAGGAGGTACAAGTGGTCATGCTTGTTATTTTATTCACCTGGACACATTGTAAGATGATGAAATCGCATGAACAATGCCATAGAAGAGTACAAAATGCACAGGTAGAATACCAAATATAATACTTTAATGTGTAATAAATATAATAAAAAATATAATACTACAAAATGTAATAAATACTAACTCTACTACCACTACTACTGCTACTACTACTAATAATGCAATACAATGCTATAACACAAGATTTAATACTACAAAATGTAATAAATGTAACACTGTAATAATATAACAATGCATGCAGATATAAACCATAAAGTTTATTGTTGTTGGTGCCAGACAGGAACTACAGAAACTCAAAACGTCAGAGTAGAACCAGAGAATCTGGTTTGAATGATTCAAATAACTACTGTTTACACCCCTGCTGAGCAGCAAAGCATCTCAGAAATCACAAGACATCAAGACAAGACTGATGGAATACGACAGCAGAAGACTCCACTGGTTTCCACTGCTTCCAGGCAAGAACAGGAAGCTGAGGCTACAGTGGACAGCTGAAGATTGGTCTGATGAATGTATGTCGAATTTATGTTGGGACATGCAGATGGTAGGGTCGGAATTTGGCATCAACAGCAGGAATCTATGGACCACAGTTGTCTTGTGTCAACAGTTCAGGCTGGTGGTGGTGGTGTAATGGTGTGGGGAATGTTTTCTTGGTACACATTGGGCATGTTAATACCAATTTTGTCAATATTGTTGCTGACCACGTGCATCCCTTTATGGCCACAATTTACCATCAAATAATGGTAACTTCGAGCATGATAATGTGTCATGCCAGAAAGCACAAGTTGTCTCAAACTGGTTCCAGGAAGATGATAATGAGTTCCTTCTCAATCCACAGATCTAAATACAAGATGGTCTAATAATCATACTATGATTATTGGATCAACAAAAACCACATCAGCACTTTGGCTGTACAGGCTAAAGTTCATTTAAAGCAGTTGAGAATAAACTAAGTTTATTCATCTTAGGGCTTAAGGCATCAACTGTCTGATCTAATTAGTGGTGCCATTTTTATTTGGAAATTCGACCAAATAAATGACAGCTGAAGAATCATCAACGATGCATCAGGAGAAGACTGACGCTTTCCTACCTAATGAGCTGCTTCCACTGTGACTGACAGTGCACTTTCTCTCATACTGCTTAAAAGCTTCGAAATCAGGATGTCAGCTTTTCAACACCAGCCTTCAATTAAAATAATAATAATAAAAAAAAACATTTCAACAGATGGTGTAGAAATGTATATATTTCTTCTACTGTCTAACCTTGCCTTGGCTGTCTGCCCACAAAGATCATGTTGTGTAAGGAGCTAATCAGTCTGCCTACAGATGTCTAAAACCTTGCTAGCTAGGTGTGCTTTTTTCTCATAATACAGAAATGGAAATAAACCTAAGTTCAGTATGCAATCAGATACTGCTTGTCAAAATGTCCGCCATGCTCATGTGCTGTTGCATCATCATCATCATCAAAACAGAGAAGAGGCCTTACCCACAGAGAACAGTGGAAAACATTTTAATTTGTGTATATAACCTAAAACATTTAGTCAGAATTAATGGCTAAATGAACCAGCGATCATTTCAGCATGGATGATAGCATGAACAGAGATCAGTCTACTGAAGAGACAACGATGAGGCTCGTGTTGAGAGTGACTTTTACCTCAGGTGATGAGACAGAGACTGATGTAGATGATGCCGATGAGATGAACTCATTTCCTATTTAAAACTTACAATTCCTTGGCAGTAATTCTGGTATGCATTCTAGTTTCTATCTATTCCCTGATCATACTGCTACCTGTCATTTCTTCTTCTTCTTCTTCTTTTGGCTTTTCCCTTCAGGGGTCTCCACAGCGAATCATCACTCTCCACCTATCCCTNTACCAATATACTCACTCTCCCTCCTCTGAACATGTCCAAACCATCTTAATCTGGCCTCCCTAACTTTGTCCCCCAATGATCTATTTTATATATCATCCTTAGTTCTTATACTATGATGCTGCTGTAACACCTTCATTGTGCCTTGACAGATTAATTAAAGTTTATCTTACATTATTGTATCTTATCTCAAGACCAGTTATTAACTCGGGGGAAGTAGCTGAGGTTGAGCAAGAATCAATCAATCAGTGTTTATTTTACATTGAGAAATAAAACACTGTGGCTTCGCAGTGAACGCTGCATGCTTAACCTCATTCGCTTAGTCTGTTATAAATAAATAAAGCCAGTGATTGCCTTATTTTACTACCAAGCAGAGGCAGTGTGTCATGTCAGGTTATTTAATAGGTAGAAATGTGAAACATATGAGGGTGCAATTGCAGAACGGCTTGTTCTGAGCTATTTTTTTAAGCATGTTATACTCCTCACATATGTGAAGGCAAAATGCCATGCACATTATCACTGTAATGGAAGTCATGGACATACAGTTCACATGGGACTGGTGTCAGGTGGCTATATTGGGCTTACTCTTTATTATTTAACGCTTATGTAAGAGTGCATGGAATCAGTATTAGTCATTAAACAATGACTGTGAAATATAAATGAAATGTCAATGTCCATCGTGGTAACATAAGCAAGATGTGAGACATGTGCAATGTGCAATCTCTGCTGCATAGAAGTTTAGGGTTACTATTTTAACATTGAAAGACAGACTGATTCAGATATATACAAAATGCAGCTTTTTAAAAATGATCCTGTAACTCAAATGCCGGTGACTTTGCAGCTCATGCTAATTAGCAGAATAAAGTCAAAAATTCAAGCCAAACCTGCTCAAATTAACTGACCGATAATGAAATTTCTTCTTGACACAAATGATAAATTGCAAAAGAGGTAAACAAATAACACTATTTACACCAGAACAAGTCCTGTGCTCTGAGATCTACCTGTGTGTGGAAGAGAATGACGGATTTAACTGCACTGATATGCTGTGGAAAGGCGTAAAACATATACAAATAGTCATTTTTTGGAGCATTTTAAATCCCTGAGCCAAAGCATTTTGTGTTGCTTGTAAGGGATGATTGGGATCAGGAGCCAGCTTGCTTGCACATTGTTAAAAATAGTACAACCAAGGGTCTCAGTCACATGGTTAAGGTTAATTACAGACAACAGTAGGCAATATATAAGAGCTGCCCCTAAGGCCAGTGAAGAATGGCTCAGATTTGGCTGGGAAGTCACACAGGTAAGAAAACTTTTTTTTTTTTTTTATAATACATTTTCTGCATGTGCAGCCCTCTATTTTTAACAAGATTTAACAAACCATGCTTAATTTAGTGGCATAAATAATTGATGCACACAGATGAAACTGGGTTGAATATTACCACTAATAGACAATATAGATAATTTGTATAAAGATATTTTCATCATTACATAAAAATGAAGAAGATAATACAAAATTACTATAAATTTGTTGAAGCATTTCTGAAAATTAATTACAAAAAATATTTTAATATGGGATGTTTTTTTGCATCTTACATTTTCAAATGCATTTGTTTTTCCTGCAGTGTTTTCTTCTCTTGCTTAATCAGACTGAACAAGCAAACCATTAGAGTCTAAATAATTTATTATTAAACTTATTATTATTATTATTATTAAAATGTCTGGGAAATCAGAGTCAAGGATTATAACCTGAAGTTGAACATGGGGATAGAGAGATAGGGAAAGAGTGCACTGGAGAAGTAGGTATAGATCATAGGTAATCTCATTACATCCATTTTTTTTTATCCAACTCTGACTAATCTATATAGTCATGAGATAATTAAAATTATCAATATATATATGCATTTTTTTAACCTTAGAATTAATTAGGATTGGGCAAAGCGTGCATCTGGAAAGATGAAACCAAGAAAGGTGGAAAGAAAAGTCGACCCCCCAAACAACTGGCTTTAGGCAGGCCTAGTAAATTTGTGAACAGTCGACAACTCAAAAAACATGGGATGAAATGAAATAACCTTGCACTGTTGCTTAGCTTAAATGAAAATCAACCAGGAATGATGATATGGACAAAAGCTTGGAAGGTCTCCCAGCCTTTGCCCCAACCAGGACAGCATCAGATTGGGGTCACTCATGGAAATTCCTGAATCTGCAGCCAGACAGTGAAGTTAAATTATTGGTACATGAAGACACCAACAATGATATTAACAACAATCACAATCTATATCTGTGGAATAAAGCTGACAAATCAGTGCGCTCTCAACAATTTGAGCAAGAAGTGCCAATGTCAGACTGGAAGCAATCCTGGAAGTATACAAAGCAAAGGAAAGAATCTAATGGTGCAAGAAATGGGTCAAAGCATGCAGGCAATGGCAAACTAAACAAGCACCTGGAATCCCACTGCCACAGTGAAGAAAGGTCTTCGTTTGAGTGGAATGACTCCTGGATGTCAGTCAAGCCACTTAAAGAATGGGCTGAATCTTGGAAGCATTTTAAGAAACAACTCCACAGCAATTCAAAATCAGCATCAATATCTCTTCAGTCTGGTTGGAAATCTGACTCTTGGAGGCTTTCTAATCCAAACTCTCAAACGCAACAAGTGAAGATTTCAAATCTCTCTGAGCCCCAAGCTACTTTACCACTTGATCCTAGAATCTACCAGCCAATAGTGAATATTTCAAGAGAAGAAAAATACAAAATGTTGTGGAGTTTCCAGGTACAAGCAGAGAATGTGCTTGTGCTTCCATCTGTCTGGCAAAAATTATGGGTCACAATAAAAAAACTTTCAGAGTACAAAGAACAACCAATGCAGAATCTGAGAGAATATGAATCAAAGCTACAAATGAGAAGAAAACAGGAGCTGAAGCAAGCAGGGTTTAAAGACTTGCATGCATTGAAGGCAACTTGAAGTTATTCCAAAAATGCATAGACCTGCAAAGAGCACAAGGACAAGGAAACATTCATTTCTATTTGGACAGATTCCTGGAAGTCACTGAAATATCAACTCAGACATGATAGGGCCAGGAGCAGATGCCAAAACATACCGCTTACTGTGCAAACTGCCACAGCAAAACCTTCTCTGAATGAATGGGTTAATTCATGGAGGTCCACAATCCTAAATGTTAACCAGAAAACCGATCTCTGGTAACAAGGGTTACCTGCTTATACCCAAACTAGACCATTCAGACGAGTTCGAGAATGTGAGCAGCTGAGTGACAGAGCCCCTCACAATGGACCTTCAGGGCCTTGTGGATGAAGTGAGTCTTGGAGATCCACAAGGCCACAACATCATCTGGAAAGATAAGGTACACACCCATTCACCCAGCCTGTAGAAACCCACATACAGACCATGAGATCTCATGAAGACTGGGAACAGTCTTGGCAATTTTCAACTAACCAGTTTGATCATGACAGACCTGATATGACAGAATGAGAAGATTCCTGGAGGTTCTGCAGTTTCTGCCATGAGAACTGGGCGAGACACCAGCCTAACTGGTAGGAGCCACCAGTATTCAAAGCTAGAAATGGGCTTCATTGTTTGTCATGTAATTTAAGTAGATCATTTGTACTTACCATTAAGGAACCATTTCCCCTACAAGAGTGGAATAAATCATGGAAAGCACAGAGGTCTGATGGAAAGGAAGTGTGCAATTCTGAACTTCTACATCTCATTAAAAAGGAACTTCTGCAAGCCTGGGATAATTCCTGGATGTGTAGTATCATGCAGCTTTTCCGAAGTGAACCTACCTACTCATCATGCATGCAGACGTACTCAATGGCTGATGTAGTGCAATATGAGAGTAAGTCTAAATGGGGTAGGTCATGGAAGATATCAAACCCTCAAACACCTCAAAACATTGCTTCATGGTTTCAAGCCAAGCCATCCCCATTCTCTGCACACCACATGGTTTTCTATCTACTTTCTAATCGTCACAAAGATTGTTCCAAGCTGCAAAAATGGGGTAAATCCTGGAGGTTCATGCTCAGTGTTAAAACTGGAAGAAGCAGCCACAAACATGAAGATGAAACTGTAATAATGGTCAAGACAGAAAGGGAAAAAAGATACTTGCGTTCTGAAACTGACCAAACAGCAATGCAATGGACTGATGCATGTAAAATAGCAAAGAGTCAGCCACATCCAAAACGTAATGCTGGGTACAAAGTCAGCCAAGGAGAAGGTGAAGGCAATGCATTAAAGTTTGCTGAATGGGCTGAATCATGGAAATCCACAAATGATTCATTAAGTGATGTGGGAGGGAAAATGTCAATATCTCTTAGTGAATGGGAGGAATCCTGGAAGTCCCTACTAACCCCTTAACCACCACTGAATGCTCAGAAGAAGAGTAAAGGACGTTCTTAATTTGTGCAGGGAGAAAACATGGTTTGGCTAATTATAGGATACAGTAGTGAAATTGGAGGAAGTGGTAAGTATGACCTCACAGAAACAAGCAAGTGGAAACTTATGGAGTGGACAAGATTTTAGAGACATCGGCGAAATATAATTAAGTATATAATAATATCTCCCAATATGTCTATACATTCTAAGTAACCTGACATGGAAAGAAAGAGATGGAGACAGATTGTGAGGTGACAGGAGATATTTGGTTTATTTATTGCGCGTCTCTCTCTCTCTCTCTCTCCCTCTCTCTCACACACACACACACACACACACACTTTATCACACTCTCCATGCATCATCCAGATTCCAACCTCTCAGCAGCATCTCCTATGTCCCTCTGCTGGAACATTTAAACAGTAGAGTGTTATTTTTAATCATCGAATTACCTAAATGCATCCTGTTTTCACCTCATTAACACTCTAACCCTAATCTAACTGAAAAGACCAGCCTTACCTCTGTCACTCAAAAAAAGTACAGTGAACCATGGACTCAAGTACTATAAGAAGAGTACCTGATGTTTGCAACATTCCACCCATTAAATTTTCTAAGAAAGGTGGAATGACAACAAGAACAAACGTCACATTAAACCTAAAGGTTCCATCTTCATATCAACCCATGTATTCATTCAATGCTCTTTTTACAACTTTATTATTATTTTTAAAACTAATATCAAAGCTCCTACAGATGTGTTTTCCTAATCCGCACCTCATGACCACTGATGGCGTTTGTGATTTGCATAATGCTCGTCACCTGCAGGTCAGAGTATAATTTTTATTCCTGGTTCACTGCGGATGAGGATTGAGGCTAATCATACTAATGAAAAATAAAATGAGCAATCCAGGGTGTTATTTCCCGTTATTATTTTGTAGCCCATCTGCTGATACGCACAATTTGTCAGCCGCCCTTTACCCTGTACGTGAAAAGAGCACACACACTGGCGCAGCAGCATCAGAGATTGTATTAGTGTAAAGCAGTACTAGAAGTAGGCTGGTACTCATATGATCACATATGAACCACAGGAATCAGCTTTACCCATGCTTAATTTAATTCATTGCACTGGCTCCCGATGAAATCTGCTTGGTCGCACTTATCAACTACGTCAAATATCTTTATCAGGGGTATTTGTGAAGGTCCAGTTTCATAAAATTCCTAGTATAAGGGTCCAGATAAGCAAATAACATGACTGAATGATCACATCAGTTACTTTTTAATGCTTTACTATGCTATAAACAAGACTTATTTTATAGTGGTGCTTCAAGTTACCACATTTGACTAGTGTCAGAGACTCTGAACAGATGAGATACATGCGATACATGAGATATATCTTTAAATGTTATCAACTTTCTAAAAAACAGTGTCGTCAGTTCACTAATCATGAAACATCTATGAAGGTTTGTGAAATGACAGGGAACTAAAAATGCTTCTCATGAAATACTATGAGGTTTGAATAACTTTCGTGAAAAGATTAAAATCAGACTAAGAACAAAACACATGTTTAGAAACCTGGTCACGTCCCTTTGCCTATAGGCCTTTGGGAGGGTTTGGGTGTGAAGACCGTAAGTTCAGGCACAATGGGGGAATTAATTCCCTTTTCAATTTTGTTTCAAAAACAGTGGCAAAACAAATACAAAGTGTGTCAGTTCTTTGGAAAGGAGAGCTTCTGTAATGCCGCCGAAATGCCAGCAGGTGCAAGCGGCTGATTTTTAAGGCTCAAGCATCTGCACAGACGAACAGAGCTTCTATTTCCCAATGCAATGTTTCCTTTTTTTTCAAACTGCCTCATTCATATGCTGATGGTTTACTCTGCATTAACCTGCCTATGAACTGTGTGTTTTAAAACCGTTATTTTATACCGCAGATCAGTTGCAGCTCTGACAGTGTTGGCTGTGATTCATATCACAGGATCCAATACATTATTTTTTCTATAGTAACAACATACATAGGCACTCGCATGTCTAACACGTTATTTAACAAGGAAAAATGTCTAACTGATATGGTGAAGGAGTCTCCAGTGTCGGAGCTTTGTAACAAAAAGTTTTCTGCCGCAGGAAAGTCTTTAGGCCAGAGCTGTCTTGATAACAGAACAAGCTGCGATTTTTTTTTTGTTTCATATTCTTTTAAAAAGAGGGAAAAAAATTGACTGATGAGGGAGCAACTGTTTGTTGTCATGAATTCCCTGTCTCAGCGTGTGGCTCAGTTCCCAACATCTTGTTGTTTGTTCTCCATGTGCTGTTGTTTGCTTTGCCAGGTGCCTTTGTTTTGGTTCTAGCTCCGTCTCCAGCCCTGTCCTGGCATTGGTTTGTTATCCGACTGTGTCCACCTGTTTTGTGCTTAGCCCTTAATTAGTTTTGCCTGTTTATACCCTGTTGTATCTGAGTATCTTTTCAGTGTCTTATTGTGCATTTCTGTATTATTAAGCTCTGAGCTATGTTTTCCTTGTTTCCTAGTTTTTCACCCGTTTCCCATGTTTTTCAATTATTTATATTCCTTGCATGCCTTTGTTGTGACCTCAGATCCAATGTATAACCTTTTTTTTTGTTTGTTACTGAAGCCATTTCGATTTGGGTGTCTGTTTGTAGTAATTATCTTGTTTAAAATCATCTATGGCCAAGTCGTGACCTCTTGGCAGAGGCAACCAGGTTTTTGTTTAAAACATCCAGGTACTTATATTCATGGATGACAGTTTGTTTGGATTTATGTAAAATATTTTTTTAGGGTGCCAAAGTTTGCTACACATGTTTTTGAGAAAAAGAAAAAAAAAATCCATTATTATGAACACCAACACAGAAGACAGAAGAAAAGAAACATTCAGACAAAAACCACTGAATAAAAGAATTTCAGTAAGGGAGACTTCAACCTCCCACTCCTTTTATGTCAGTACTGCTGTTTTCACTGAATTTGAACTAGTGATTCTTCTTATACGTGACACACCATGCATAGAGCAAACCCCTCCAAGCCCCAGTGTGTGTGTGTACACACCACTCTCAGGACTGTGTATGTGTGTGTGTGTGTATGTGTGTGGTCACAGATAATGATGCAGCCACATTTCAGGGGCTGGTCTCGGGTGAAAGCGAACCCTGCTGACCCTCTCAGCTCTGATGGCCGGCCGTCTCTGAGCCTGCTGCCTGTAGAGCCTACATGCTTTTCTAACAGCCAATTTAAACTGGTCCCTGTCAGCAGCAGCAGCAGTCTCCCACTGTCGCAACGCACAAAGGCAGATTTATAACACACAGGAGGCTGCAGAACCCTGAAAGCATAAAGTGTCACCCTGCTGTGGACTCAACAAGATTGTGTTTAAATATAATTATTATTAGATTATGGAAATCGAACAGCATTTTAGGGTGTACTGATAAACAGCTGATTGTTCCTTTAATTATGCATGAAAACGTAATTTGAATTTGAAAGAAAGAAGGTTCTGTGTTTCAATTTCATTCAATATATCATAAGGTACAATTATTATTAGCGTTTATAGAAAATACATATCAAGCACTGTTACCAATTTTCAAAGAATTCAAACTTCAATCCTGGGAGGTACAAAATAACTGTGCTGTGACAAAAACAAGAAATCGCACCTGTGTGTGTGTGTGTGTGTGTGTGTGTGTGTGTGTGTGTGTGTGTGTGTGTGTGCTGTAAACAACACATGGTACTGCTTTGGCTGGAGCTGCAAACCCAATTTGGATTTAGTTCAAGCGCATGCACAGCATTTTATAATGACACTGGAACAATGGGTGAATTTCACAAAGCTGATAATGGAAAGCTTCAGCAATTTGTGATCAAGAGAATAGCTCACAGTCTAACATTTCATTAATATCATCCAAAAAAAAAATAAACCTTTCTTTTAAATTGAAGAATCAATAGTACGTGCTATTTGTGATTGAAAGCAAGTTCAAAGTTCTGTCTACAACAGCAACAACAACAACAACAACAACAATAATAATAATAATTCTAAAAATGTATAGAAAAAGCTTTACCTATAAGCTTTACAAAGCACTAACACTGGAGACTCCTTCTATATATGATATATAAACATTTCCTCACAGCAAAAATTGTAATTTCATACAAACAGTTGAAGAATGAAAAAGGAGAAAAGATGATAAAATATTAAAATTAATAGTTTAAGGCAAGCTCAGGTGTTATGGAGTGTTATGGAGTGCTTGTTTGTGTTTACGTGGGCCTCATGTCAGTCATTTTATAGACACTCCCCAACACCCTTTCACCCCGCCCCCATCTCAGTCTGAAATCAGCCAGTGCCCAGCACAGCCAGATACTTTTACAATGGAAACTAAAACTAGAATGGATGCAGAATTAGCGACGCTGCAATATTTATAAAATTTTAAACGGTTTGAATGGCCTGCTTATAGCTTTATATAACAAATCAAGTCAATACATTGTTTACATTACAAAGAAAAACAGGACAGGAAGTGAAGTGTACTCACGATCCTTCTCATAAATCATAAAACATGAGCCGAACTTTGCGTTTTTATACTTTTATAGTGTTATAACTTGGCTTAATTGGTTATAACTCTTGCTAATGCTAACTCTAGTTTAGAATTTGATTGTTGTTCTGGGGCAGAAATAGGGAGGAGGTAGGGGGAGTGGGCTCAGAGTAAAAATCATTGAAATCTTATTCAACTCCACCTATTTAACTGTTAGAGATCTGATCTTCAAATTTTGACAAAGCGTCTGTTTGTAAGGCTTTACGGTGCATGATCTTCAAAATAAAGAAATAGTCGAGTATCAGTTGACAATATTGAAACAGTCCAGATGCATCAGATGTGGCTGCAGATGTCAAGTCATGTGGAATCTGGAAAATGGACATTAAATAAATAATAATGTACCTAAAGCCTGTTTGTAGCAAGGCACATGTGGAAGACAGTAATCAAGCTATGTACTATATCCAGTTTATGTCCACTTCTACCTGCATCCGACGCTTTGCATTGCACTTGGTGATGTGTGGCTTGGATGCAGCTGCTCGGCCATGGAAACCCATTCCAT
>CM074961.1:4829038-4850862 GCA_037577455.1 Pangasius macronema
ATGAGATGTTATGGAAATACTATAACATAGATATATACTATAACAAGATATCTCTATAATTTGAATTACAGCCACAGCTGCTGTTATAAAAAATTAATCAACACCTTCTGACCAGTCAGCTACGCTGTGGTATATAACGACTGTCTGAAAGCAAAGTGAATATTTCTTACTTAATCTAACCAAAAAAACAACAACAACAACAAAAAAAAAACTAATACCTATCCACCCTTTCAAGGAGTGTATGATTGAGATCCGTTTCATTTCACGTTTGAGAGAACGTGCCTACTTTCCTAGCCGTGACTTATAGAGCTCCTGCGTTGAGATGCATTGTGTTTCGACGATCAATTCGATGCACGAACACACACATTATGAGCTGCCTTGAACCCAACTCAAAATGTGCAAACGGAAACCATCTTTCAATGTTCGATGCATATTTGTTTTGCATTTGAATGATGGGGATTATGGTAATTCAGCAGCCTGGTTCATGTCTGTGGGGAAAGAGTGGGAGCTAAAAGCATTTATTCCATAAAAGCGAAGGCATAATCAGCCAAAGGATGACCTCCCATTCCAAACAGATGGTCCTCGAAATGTTGCCAGAGCAAAGGAAAAGGAATCAGGATGATAGTTAGGCAGGATAAATATTCTTGGCAAATCTTTGAATGTTGTGATGGCACATGGAAGTCGTTGAATCGGGGTTGTTTCTGGGATCTGGAATTAGTGAGTGAGGAATTATAGTGAAAGACATCAAATGTTTTGATTGTGGGATTGTAAAATAATGTTGTTTATTCAACCAGGATCTATTTGAATTCTATTCAAATACTAATTACCTCTTGAGTGACCAATGTTGACAGACATAAACCAAATTTCCATTGATTTGCTCACCATTCTAATGAGCTCATTGCCTCATTGAACTCCATAAAGTTGTTATTGCACTTACTGGTCAAAAATAAGAATTAATAGAAGCCCAATGGGGCAGGAACCATGTTGCCCCATGGTTTGTGAACATTTTCAGTGGTGGAGGAACAGTGGACAAGGGCTTCATCACAGGGCTTCCAGTTTCTCATTTATTTTATGCCAAATTGGGATAGTTGAAAAATACTTTCAGGTTTTATAGCAAATAATCAGAATTAAACATAATACACTTCTGCAAACAAAGGAAAAATCCATGTGCAGACACAGTGTCTATGGTGTACAGAACCATTTCTATTGTAAGATGTATTGCAAAGATTGGCAGAGGAAATGGGCGGAGCTGATAATGTCTGTAAATGAGAAATGCGTGTGCACCACTGTGACATTGTTTCCCATGCAAAGGCTGAGAAAAAGAAGGGGGGAAAAAATGCGTCTCCCTTTTTATAATACCTGAATATATTTCCAGGTCTTTTGACAAGTACTTGAGCTGAAGTATTTTGCTGAAACCTGGCAGCCCTGGTTAATGATATTAGCCTTGCACACTGTGACAATGGTGACAGGAAACACACCTGCTGCACAAAAGGTACATCTAAACCACTCAAAACAAGCTGCTAGACTGTATGCTGTGTAGATGACTGTATGTTGTTGACTCTCAACTGCAACTAGATAGCATCCTATAGACATAAATGTCATAGGCTCTCAACTTAATTTCGTTTGAGGATATGTTGTTATTAATGGCGTCCTGCCCCACCGCCATTTTTAACAGCTGGTCAAATGATTGTACTGGGAAAATATTCAGCAAGCCGATGCTGTATAAACCTCTATTTAGACTCTCCAATGATGCTCACCATTTATGACGTTCTTAACTGTTATGGATTTGCCGAGATGTAAAGCAGTGACCTCATTAGCGTTGTAAAGGTACCGTAGACAATCTGATCGCGGCCCTAGAAAAGGAAGCTGCTCGACGCTTTTGTGGACGACACCCCCGATGCATCATTATAAAGCCTTCTTAAATATTCTGCTCCTTTCTCAGGTGATTTATGGGCCTGTTCACTACAAGCTTAACATTACCCATGAGATTATTCAGCCACTTTGACAAAAATTTACAAGGAGCCTTAAATACGT
This sequence comes from Pangasius macronema, assembly GCA_037577455.1. Lineage (NCBI taxonomy): Eukaryota > Metazoa > Chordata > Actinopteri > Siluriformes > Pangasiidae > Pangasius > Pangasius macronema. Next base: position 4,831,073 of record CM074961.1, read on the forward strand.
AGTCTTTATAGCTGACAAAGACAGGAAGTGTAATATGTTTGCTACAAATGTAATACTGTTCCTTCCCATTCCATCAAAAAATATGGTAATCATTCATCATTGTGATAGAAATTAAACAAAAGGGAGGAAAAATCACTTCGGTAATATAACAATGCTCTGTGTGTGTTCTGTGTATGGCAGAATTCCTCCATAGAACCATGTGAATGAACACAGATGTGTAGGGTGGAACATTTCATGGAGAAAGTTAAGCGTATTCAGAGATGGGTTATGCTGGAAAAAGTAACATGCAACATAAAAGCAAGAAACCGTTTAAGGAGACTAATATGAAGATACACAAACAACAAGATGGCAAAATTTAAAAGAAACATCAACAAACAACAAATAGTGATGATGATGATGATGATGATGATGCATTTTATTTACTGGCGCCTTTCAAAACACCCAAGATAGTCAACTTGTACATCACAAATATAGTATTGCTTTCAATTTGAGTTGTTGAATTAATAAAATAATGCCAGTGTTTCGGTTAACTTGTTAACATAACTATGGTGTGAAGGATAAGCTGACCAAGCACTTTGTGTATTTTATGTATAAAAAATTTGGTCCTTGGGATAAGCAATGTCTCTGATTATGATGCTGTCACCTCTTTTGTCCTGCCAAGGGAAAAAGAAACCTTTTGTGGACATTAAATGGATGATACTATTGATTAATAGTTGTTCACTCCATCAGCATCTGAGTTTTGATTCATCATGAATTATACAGTCTAACCTCATCGCTATCTCTTGGCTGATTTTTGTCATCTCTCGCCATTCTTCAGGATGGCTGTGCGCTCTTCTCTTCTTCTCGCACACCTGACCATGTTTAAAAATTTAATACCATCTTGGAGCACTCATTACCAGCGTAATTGCCCTGGTCCTTCATTACATGCCCTTGCCACACTGCTCTTGATTATGGGATGTTAATGATTTAGACCAGACATCGTTTCTCCTCAGAGACTTAATGTGCATTTCCAGTCTTGCTAGAACATTATTTAATTTTCAGACTTGATAATGAGAAGGTACAAACTAGAAATTCAAACACCGATATCAATGACATTGCTAATTCTATCACTACACGCCACTGGTGCAGCCACGAGTGTGCCACAGAGTGCAGCAGTGAAGTCTTAAATACGGCTTTTATGCTAGCTCTTTTTTTTTTAATAATCCTATTCATGCAAGGACTTTCTATGAATTCAGATTTATATTTGATTATAAATCGCCACCTTAATGATGCGAGAGTCATTTACTTATTTAACCACGCAAAGCCTCAGAGAGGAATGCCATTCCGCTAATCATTTTTGCTAATTATGTGTGACAGATTGAACTGACTAGCATGCAGGAATGGGAAGCATTGGCGAATCGATCCAAATTAAAATGTAATAGTGTCACTCACAAGGAGTTTGAGGTTCGCTAGAATGAACTGAAACGGGTCAAGCTTGCCATAGGACCATTAAGTGAGTTTGTCATGTGACATGAACACAGAACACAAATAGCAAACATGTATCCTGGCTAGCTAGTATAACTGGTGCTAATAAGTAAGAGTAGAGGTCTGTTACTTGTTTGCAATGTTAAATGAAATAAAAATGGAAAACTCATTCTCTGACTCCATTTCAGATGAATACTATTAGACAAACACTGATATTTATGAATATATATATTCATATATATGTGTGTATGTATGTATTTCACATCCTAATTTGAATTTGGCCACAAGTTTGAACTTTCTCTAGTCTGCTAGCACTTCAATGTTCAGTGAAGCATTTTATTCAAGTACATTACTGCATATGAAACTGGAAAACAACCACAGATTTGGTAGCACTGGGACACGAAGAAATGAATTCCCTAGGCATTGTGGGTATTATTGTTCATTTACAGTTAGGCCGTGTAAATGGGCAGTTAAAGCAGGTAAATTGCAAGCTGCTGGTAGTAGCTTGAAGGAAATGTAATATCCATCTTTCTCGTTTATTGTACACACACTGAATCATTGAGCATAATTGTATATCAGCACAAGATGCAGCTTTATGCAATAACAATGGTCATATAAATATTACATTCCGATTTGCTGCATTCAGGCTTCTCTCAAGGTGTCTCTATCTCTATATCTATTTAAATACATCTTTCTGCTTTATTTCGTTTTCCTCAGGTAGTATTATTACTTAGTGGCAGATCTGATTCCACCAATGCAAAGTGAAGTAAATGAGCCTGCATGTTGATAAACAACTGGAACTTGTCCTTCAAATGGCCAATACTTGGACATATTCATGGCCATCACATTCATTACTGCTAGGCGGAACATTCGATGTGAGGTCTTTCAAACCACCAACAACAAAAAGATAATATATTCATGTATATTTGCTTGTTCAAACTGATCTATCTTCCTTCTAGTCTTTCCCAATAATCCATGTCCAAAAGTCTCTGCAGACCCTAAGAACCCAGATGAGTCCCGAAATCGCTAGTCCTAAAACCCTTAGGATGTTTTCACACTTTCGGTTGAATGTGAAGGCTGTTTTGAAAGTGATGGAAGCAGTCTTTCTCAGGACTGGGTGTCAAATAAATTAATTAGTGTTTGCTCCAACGTGTCATGTTATTTCCTGGTTTAGGAAGGCATATTGCAGTCTGCAGATGAGACAGAAGGCCCTTCTGGTTATACGGAGCAAAGATGTATTCTAACGCTATCATTATATTATTATATGATTAATATATTTCCTGCAAACACATGCACTCATTCTGCCTACTATCTGAATTTACTGGTGTGGTGANTGACAGGTTAAGATTGATGCCTGTTTGACCTGTTGGTTGTCCACATAGTTTAGGGTCAGAAAAAGAAAACAGAGACCATTGTTTTTCTTTCGAGCATCTATATATATTATAGACAACTACCAGAACTTGAGGACAGCATCACCAAATATTTCAGGAGGTGTTCTGACATTGCTGACCCCATCTTTGAATATTTATTCACTTGCATTCCCTTCTTGTGTTTGGCTGAGCAGAGCCTTTCACACTTTTTAGGTCAATATTGAATGTAAATTTGTAAGTCTGGATGATGAGACTGTGGGACAAAATATCATCAGCTTGGGCTAGCATTGTTATTCTCTTTCTCTGACTAAAAGGTGATGACCCAGGAGAAGCACTTGCTTTTAAACCAGGAAAAAAAAAAAATAGGTGATAGAAAATGCAGACTGATGCAGATCATGTGTTTGTTTTCTTCGTTTGTGTGGAACATAAAAGGGAAGGAGTAAATAAAAAAAATACTAATGAAATAATGTTGAATTTAGCAGCTTATAAAATAGCACTTGATCCAGCACATCCATTTTTTTGCATGATGAACTATTAATACAGTGGAAAAACGTGCAAGACTTTAAATTGCTAAAAAGGAAGAAAGCCCTTTTTTGTCACATATACAATACAGAAAACCAAATTCTTTTCTTCACATATACCAACCTGTTAGGAAGTTGGCATCAGAGCATAGGGTCAGCCATGATACAGCACCCCTGGAGTAAAGAGGGTTAAGGGCTTTGCTCGAGGGCCCAACACTGGAAGCTTTGTGGTGCTGGGGCTTGAACCTCCAACCGTCTGATAAGTAATCCACAGCCTTAACCACTGACCCAAATACAATCCTTCATAGATCACATGATACACATGATCTTTAGCCAAAAGGCTGAGACGCGATGAATCTACTGCTGAGCACGTGACTGGACAGGCTATGGAAATAACTATATGGCCAAAAGTTTGTGAACACCTGACCATCACACCCATATGTGCTGGTTGAACATTTCAGATTTATTCCCTCGTTTCCAGTTATAATAACTTCCACTCTTGTGGGAAGGCTTTCTACTGGATTTTGGAACATGGCTGTGGGGATTTGTTCTCAAGAGCGTTAGTGAGGTCAGGGGTGAGAAGGCCTGGGGTGCGGTCGGCGTCCCAATTCATCCCAATCGTGTGCTTCCTATTTTGTGGCAACAATTTGAGGAAGGCCCATATGCCAGTGTACAGCAGTTTTGGCCATATAGTGCGTATATTTCATTTTTTCTTGCATCATATAGCAACATAGATAAATGCAGAGGTCATCAAATCACAAACCTGACTTAGGCTACTTTTTCATGTTTTTGAGGATAATTACTAAAAGTAATGCATGCATATGGCTAATTTGATATGACTCTCAGCCCTTACAGTACTGATTTATATAACAAGACACCTCTGTATTGCAGGGCCTTCAGACTGGATGTGCGACTGAATTGCGGAGCTTATTGCTATTGATAGAGAAAGCAGAGCTAAAATTCTGTTAGAAAGATTAATAGGTATGAAACCTCTCTATCTGCAGGTTTCAATACAAAATATTTCATAATATTTTTTTTTTTGCAAACACTGACACTGCAAACAAAAAAAACAAAAAAAGTGTTTTTGTGCGCCGTCAGTAGCGGAGGGCTGGAGCTGGGATGACTGTAACAATGATTTGATGATTGAAATTACAGGCTTCCTGTATAACATATGTTTGCTTTTCTTATTAAGCACTAAGGTTACACTTGTACTGAAATCAAAAAAAAAAACATCAGCGAGTACGGTACACTTGTACTGAAATCAAAAAGGATTTGTTTTGGTTATATCGCAGTAACCATGATTACGACGTTATGCCCTACAGTTACTATGCTTTTAACTAGTGGGTTCAAGACGACCTTAGGTCAAGACCAAGAACATAGCCAATGGAGTCAAGACCAAATATGACAGGGGGGTAAGACAAGCCAAGGCCAAGCCGAGACCGACGCCACACATGGCCGAGTCTGACAGAATGACTGACAGACAGACAGACAGACAGACAGACAGACAGACTGACTGTTCCTGACTAAGTAACTGACTAAATCCCTGACTGATTGACTGACTAAGTAAATGACCAATTGACTGACTGACTGACTGACTGAGTAACTGACTAACTGGCTGACCGACTAAGTAACTGATTAAGTGACTGACTGCTTAAGTGACTAAATGACTGACAGACAGACAGACAGACAGACAGACTGACTGACTGACTGACTGACAGACTGACTGACTGACTGAATGACTAAGTTCCTGACTAAGTAACTGACTAAATCCCTGACTGACTGACTGACTGACTGAGTAACTGACTAACTGACTGACTGACTAAGTAACTGATTAAGTGACTGACTGGTTAACTGACTAAATGACTGACAGACAGACTGACTGAATGACTAAGTAACTGACTAATTGACTGACTAATTGACTGACTATCTGACTGACTGAATGATTGACTGATGGCTGACTAAGTGACTGACTGACTAAGTGACTGACTGGTTGACTGACTAAATCACTGACTGACTGACTGATTGACTGACTGAGTAACTGACTGACTGGTTGACTGACTAAGTAACTGACCAATTGACTGACTGACTGAGTAAGTAACTGATTAAGTGACTTACTGGTTAACTGACTAAGTAACTGACTAACAGACTGAGTGACTGACTGACTTTAGCCTTGATTGAAGTTGGTTTAATTTAAATTAACTTTCTAATTTAAATGAATGAATTTAATTAATTTAATGAAAAACATTGCATTAAAAATAGGTCTCGAATACCACTACACTACTTGTAACCATTATTCTATGCTGTAAAAAAGTTGAACACCTTNTAATTAATTTAATGAAAAACATCATACTGGCAGTACGTGATCTATTTGTGTTAGTCTTACAATAGCATAATACAAATGGGCTTAGTTACAAAGATCCATTCAAATAGCAAATTGCTACCTTTGAGGACATTTATTTTTGCTGGTTGGTTTGGTCGCTTAGGGAGAAACAGCACTGCAAATCAATGCAAATATATTCTGTACACTCCTAATACATGTTAATTGTTCTTATCATAATGACTATCCCCTAATTGATTCAATTCAATGATTCAATTAGTACAGTACCATTTGGGTATGATGTAATGATGTATGATGTGATCATGTTCAAAAATTAAAATAAATATAATAAATAAACCATATTGACAGTCCACAAGGGAGTAAAATAAAGCAGTGCTTGGTACTCAAAACCTTTGGCCCTACTTTATTGTTGTTTATATGGCTTTGGATTAAGAAAAAGAAATGTAAAGCTGTTTTCGTGAAGGAAAATCCAAAGGTGATTGAATCGGAAATAAATCACATGGATTAATTCAAACTTTATGTGTCCCTGTTGCCCTCTATTATACTCCACACTTCACCAGGTTTTTTTTCTCATCAACATGACTGCAGAAATTCAGTGTCTGCTCTGTTCTGTGTGCCTGTGATACCCCACATCTAGATTCCCAAAGCCATCAGGCCCTTTGAGGCATTTCACAATAGAAATCTCCAACCTGGCCTCTCCCTTATCAGGAAGGAAGAATGGAAAAGTCACTCTGGATTATGCGGCTGAAAATTCCCCTGAAGGCTCCCATTCATGTGTTGAATAAGTGCCATGCGAGTGTAGTCACAGTTTATTGACCTCCTGCTAAGACAGGAAACCTGGCTTCTCTTTCACAGCGAGCCGCAGCACTTCAGGACGCTATACGCGTTAGCCTTCAAAATGTCTGAGAATATTTCGATGTTGGATGTTCACGCCTTCAATTTGCTGGAATATTCCCGCTTTGGTATAGAAGCACAGAAAAAAAACACTTCTTTTTCACAAACAAGAAAACAACGTTCTCATTAACGCCACTTGAAAGACTTGTTGAAAGCCATCGGTGCACTCAGACTTTCTTTATCGAGCTGGAAGTGCTTGCCAAAGTGCCCAGGCAACCTTTGAAATTCAACAGGATTTCACGCCATCAGCGAAAACAAGAGCGCTGCATCGGATACTTTGAGCTGAGTTGGAATCCAGAGCAGTGATTTAGGAGCATTTGATTAAACCTTCTGTCATTGTTTTTGCAAGAGGAGTTCACACCTGCTGTCAGAAGTCGTTCAGGTCTTCTGCCCTAGTTTCCACCTGGGACTTTATTTAGTCCTGTTCAGGAATCATTATTCACCTCGGAGAGCCTGTGGCATCCACATAACTCGTCCCAGTGTAGGAGATCATTAAGAATATTGAACAAAACCTTGACCTAATACAGGGCTAGTGACTGAGCGTCTGTGATTATCTAGATTCATATTAACTCCTACGCACACACTAGCAGGCTTGTAGTTTGTGTATTGTGGACATGTAGCAACTGCTACTGTTCTCGCATGTGCCCATGAGCTGTCCATTACCCTATTGACGGGAGATCTATAGTTTGGTTCTCTCACAGCCATCTGTGGCTGGGAGCCAAGACAGCTAAACTGACCGTGCTCTCAGGATTGCCCTCCCTTGTCAATCACAGCGACACTGGCCAATCAAGAGCATCTGTGAGTGTATGTATGTAGAAGAGGGAAGATAGCTCTTTCCTCTGAGTGTGTTTGAAAAGACAAGGCTTCACAAGTCTCAAAGAAGCTTGTTCCACCCTTCATCCTCCCAGAGTATGATGGGAAGAGTTGATTCAATGATGCAGTTGATTCAATCTTCAATAAAAAAAACTAGCAAAAAAATAATTGACAGTATGCTTGATGCTTTTCATGCTATGTGCCAGGCTTTGTCGTAGATTCATTAGTAGATTAGTAGCAAAGCAAGCTCACTATACTAGCTATGTACATTCACCAGAGGCATCAATGATACTGCTACTTCCTTCCAAGCTTCAGTTTTATTTCCAGTTTTGGGTGTCAAACAGTACATAGGATCTAACTGCAGGTAGGAAATAAAGTTGTGAGGGGGGAAATATCGCACCATAGGATTGGTGTGACTAATCATTTGAGCCAGTCATGTGGATTTGTCACTTTACCGCCATCATACCTACTCTGCATAAAATTGAGGAAATCTCCAAATGTTGTTTTGCGGCTTGCTGTTTTCTGAAATCATGACTTAGAGAAAATTAATGATGGCCTGTTGCTTTTTTTGATTGCTAGCATGAGCATGCGGTTTCCATAATTACACAAAGTTTGACTGTGTAATATGCTTTAATATAAATACTTGAATAATAACCTGAGACTGTAAGGGGGTAACACATGCATAACAGATGATCCATTTGACTAACAGACATCCATTATCCATCATCTTCCCTTTCTCCAATTTCAATTTCCAGGAGATTTTGACACGGGATATGAGCTTTGGGTGTAAAATCCAGGAAATGTTCAAAAGGAATTGGAATAATGTAATTCACCCTTGAAGAAGAGATCTATAAATAGACTCCTATTGACGGGGATCTCTTTGGCTGTTATGTCTGGCATCTATATTACATATGCGCCACTGCCCAAATGGAAAGAAATCAATATGTCACACGTAAGCCTGGAGAAATCACCAAACCCTGAGCGATGGAGCGATCTTTATGATGCTATCACCATAACATGATACACCGCATGCTGTAAAGTCAGCTGAAGTTCTGTTTACTGAGAGAGGTCTGAGGATCATCCCCAAGTTCAAAGCACAGGAAGTGAAACAGTGGCTAAGTAGATGGAGAATTCATATGACTATTCATGCGAACAGATTGCGCAGTCAAGCATAGGGAACAACCGAAGTGCAAATTAAAGGCCATCCTTATTTAGGTAGTGAGATAGTGAGCCTGGGCCTCCTCCCAAAAAGTCTGGCATGTTGACTCTCCAGTGGTGAATCAGCAACAGAAAACAAATGACCCGACTCCACACAGAGGAGGCGGTGTTAAATTTCTGGAAATAATTGGCCTGCTCATGGGTCATAGAGCATCTATTGATGGGAGTTGGAGCATTTGTAATGCTTTCAGCTACAAACCCAGCAAAGACCACCTAGTTGCTTTATTCGGGATGGAGACCACTCGAGACTTTCAAACAAAGTTGTGGGGTTGTGACGCTAATGGAATACCCAGATGAGATCTGAAAAGGTTAAATGCTTAAAATTTTGTACCATTGTGCAATACTGGTACAGATGAGCACAAAAAAGATTGAGGATGTGGAGGTCAGGAACCTTCGTTGGAAGAAAAATGGTACGGCACTGCAAGATACTCTGAACATTGTACTGTACACAGAGCGTAGGACTGAAAATCTCAGATTATTGAATTTTATGTCATCATATACAGTTATATGAACGTTTGCAATGATCTGACTCCCAGGATCAATGCTATACACACACTATATTTGCAAAGCCAGTGCAAGAAACTGATACTTCAAGCTGCACATATTTGACATGCAGTCAAAGTTCATAATCTTCTTCTTTGAGTCTATGAGAAAGGTCTTTCAGTTTACTGCATATTATAAGACAAATGCAATTTAATACCCATTAGTGACTGGATGACGAATGGAGGAAAAAATGCGTCCTTAATAAATCAGTTTTAATGCATATCAAATTCATATTGATTTGATATCATTGTATTAAAAAAAATGAATTGAATTCAGCCTCATTCATCAAAAGTGGAGCCTACAATTAACCATATACGTTGTTTCAACGTGTACATAAAAAAAATTGTTGGTGCCACCGGGAAATGTGCAAACAAAAGAAACTTGTGAAGGAGAGATTTTTTTCAGTGATTGTGTAAAAGATCTGTTTCTCACATGGTTTTTTTTTGAGCATCAGTAGGGGAATTGGATAAGTTAAGATATTATGACATCTAACACTGTGTGCACAGTTCTACTCAATATTTTTTTATTGTGTGTGTGTGTGTGTGTGTGTGTGTGTGTGTGTGGTGGGGGGGGAGTACCTGCTTTTATCCCCAGATTCTCTCTAAAATGTGCCTGTAGCAAAACCCACTAAATGCTTGGACTTGCATGGGTATTGCAGCTGTGCTTGTCTCCCTCTCCAGCCTACAATTTGGGCCTCACTGTGACGACTGATTTTCAAAATCAGTTCATGATATTGACTGAGACGGCTAAATAAATTGTACAACCTATCTGTAACTTCGTGTTATTATTATGAAACCATTATGGTGTCATAGGTATACAACTGTTATGCATACACATAGGAACACACTCACTGACAGACAAAAAGGCAACAGCATATTTAGGTGATTGCAATTGTTTAAGCGTTTCAAGTCTGTAATCCTGCTGTGTCTGTTTCAATTAGCAAGCATGGTAAGCAAATGAGCTACATTTGCCATTGGATCCTTTGTATAATACCACACAAAGCTTCAATTCTGTCATTTATTTCATTCCTTCTTGTAAGTTGTACTTTGACTGAACTTTGACTTATTCTATATAACTCCAGAGGCATTTTTATTGTATTTATTGGGGCATTAATGTATTTCACATGCACCTTCACAATCAGTTCTGATGACGCGCTCTGTATTTGTCAGTGAATTATCCCCAGTGGACGCTAAATCTAGGGTGTGTATTTGGATTTAAACCCAAAGTGGCTGCGGCCTAAACCAGATGGGTTTTTTTTTTTTTCATTCATGGTGTCATGATGGAAGAGATCCAAGCAGCAATGACCTTTAAGAGCAGTGCATAAAAAGGACAGCGTTCTAGGGTATAGACGACAGCTGGATTATTAAACATCACAAATATTGATACATGAGGTATGAATTATGAATAGGGCTTACAATCGTTTATTACTGTCTACTCACTCAGTACTCTACTAATGATTAATGATTAAATACAGGCGAAATTACTGTTAATATAGTAAATACGAGTCTTATATATATTGCATTAGGATACTGAATGTGTCTTTCATTCAGGTGTGTGATCGGGAATGGGCGTGTAATATGTCAAAACGATTCAAGTGTCTTTGCACAGGCCAACAAGATCAACACGAGGATAAAGAGTTTGCACAGAGCAGCGCCTGTCTTGTACCTGGCGATGAGAGAGAGCAAACAGGTGTCAACTGGATCACGGGGAATGTTGAGGAAATGGCAGTTGTAGAGGAGCCATGTTTTATCCTGCCCTGGAAATTGGTTTCTACAAAGGAAATGAAATCAGATCCTGAGGCGAATTAAGACCCATTAATAAGTGTGGCGCCATTTATAGACTATGAAATGGGACATTCTCTTTTTTTTTCCCTTTTTATTATTTAGCAATCATTTCTGTGAACTGTGCATGCGACCCATGTGCAATTACACTTCAGTTGTTCTGGAAATGAGAGTCACAGCCGATGACAGAACCGAGAAAATGAAAATGTTTCTAATACTGTTTCTCGTGTGTTTCCATGTAACGGTCTGTAATGGTTATTAGTTGTGTCTGTTGTGTTTAGGGGTAGGTCTGTTATTAGATTTATCAAAAGCACTAGAAGAAAATGAAGAAAATGAAGTGGTTGTTATTCCAATTTGTAGCACTCATGAGTACTAGCACTTACATATCGACTTTTGGCCATACAACCCATATGTACTTGTTGGAATATCCCATTCCAAATCCATGGGAATTAATATGGCATTGGACTCCCTTTGCTGCTTTAACTGCCAATCTTCTGGAAAGGCTTTCCATTAGATTTTGGAATGTGGCTGTGGAAAATTGTGCTAATTCAACCACAAGAGCATTAGTGAGGTAGGGCACTGATGTCACGTGAGATGGTGTTGCAATTCATCCCAAAGGTGTTTAGTGGGGCTGAGGTCAAGGGCTTTACTTTGGCATTGCTCCAAAAAACCAACCACTGGTCACACTTGCTCCAAAAAGCCAATCACTGATCACCATTGCTCTGAAAAGTAAATCACTGATCACCAATATTCCCAAAAACCAATCACTGATCACCATTGTTCCCGTCCACCAATCACTCATCACCATTGCTCCCAAAGACCATCACAGAACACCACTGTTCCCACTGAACAATTACTCATCACCATTGCTCCAAAACGCCAATCACTGAGCACCATTGTTTGTCTCACCCTCACATTTTGTCTTAAACTGATTTCTTGGCAATTCTTAATGTAATAAAAGCGAGTTACTCCATCTGTAATGACTCTGTATATGGCTATTTCATGACTACTCACTATCACTGCTTATTATTTCTGCGATCTTGATAGAAGCTATAGTGTTTTTTAATGAGTAAATGTTTAGTGTGTAGTACCATGACCAAAGAGGACTTCCTGCAAATTAGCCTATGGCATCATCTAGTGACTTCTTGTGACTTTTTGAGTATGCTTTAGCTATTTTCATCTCAAAAAGAGTTAAAGAGCAACACTGACTGGAACTGATCTGAGTGAGGCCCATTAGTTTCTACACAGTTGTATGCGTCCAACTTTGTGGCTCACATGTGGGTGTAATGATCAGTTTTCCACATGTTTTTTTGGTGATGTAGTGTATCTGTGTTGTGGCCAGAGATGGTACCTATTACAACAACTATACATCATTATGATCCTTCATATGAGCCTTCATTTCCCTTTTTTAAAAACATAAATAATGTGTAGAACTACAAAAAAATGGTTTCTGTTAGTCATCATAATGAGCGTCATCTAAAACCAAAGAGCTTGTGTACCGTGGACACAAGGAAAAGCACCTGATACCCAGTGTGAAATATGGTGGTGGATCACTGGAGGCTCCTGTGAAGATTAATGACATCATAATTCATAATTATGAAACCAGTGTTTTTGTAAAAATGAAACTATATTAAATTGTACTATACATTATGTTCCCATATGCTTAGTCTCACTCATTGCATACGTGGAATTATTGTTTTTTAGACAAAGTCGGCCAGTTGTTGTAGAGAAAACTGTAATACTTCCCAACCCAGCAATGATATCTCATGAGTGATGCGCTGAAGTTGCCATTTACAGCAGCTCATATCGCAGCTGGTCGTCCTTTACGCCGTCTCCCAGCAGTTAACTGTCGAAGGTGAATTCTTCCTCAGCAGATCGAAAGGCTGTACAGTAAAATAATCCCTGGCAATTCCATTCCTGTCACACTGACAGCCGGCTGATGTCCCGTGCTATACAAAGATAACTATCGTATCTGCATAATGCGCAGCAGAAATGAGATCCGGCCACAATGCATACAGAAGGCAGTCAGACGGCATATAAATAGCACGTCGCATCACAGATCATATTTATGCAAGAAGCGAATTGCATGCGCTAGTGACTCCAGATTTTTACACTTTTTCACCAGGCCCTTTATTAGGAACGCCTGTACGATCAGGCAATCATCCAATTGGCATCATGCAACTACAGATCAAGCTTCATGCTGGTGATTATATTCCAATAACAACATGTCTCTTAGTGTTATTCCTTACATAGCATGTCAAGAAGGTCCAATCAGAACAAATGACACCAAACAACAAACAGCCGAACCATATTTTGTAGTATTTCTTGATTTACAGTCAGGCCCGTAAGTATTTGAACAGTGACAGTGACAATTTTCATAATTTTGCCTCTGTACACCACCACAATGGATCTGAAAGAGTCCCTCCATTTTCACAGGCAGTTTCATGGCAAAGTGTGGCCTGTTTCCTCGTCATTTCATGACAAATTAAGGAGATGAAAGGTCTGAAGTTGATTCCATGCGTTGAGTTTGCATTTGGTAGGACGTGAGAATAGCAGACAATCACAGACTTGAAACACTTCAGAAAAAAAAAAAAAGAAACGGGAAACATGCAGCTGTGTATGTATGTGTGTAATAGTTTGCCCTACAGCATTCTTATGTTTAGCTTGCGTGATACAAGGCTCGATTGCTGTAAACGTTAAACACTGCTATTCGTAGCCCTTCCATTCAGTATCACAACAAGCCTTCAATGTATTTATATATAACTGAAGCAGTTAAGCAGGTAAACATTGTAGGTGTTCAATTATTGGACAGTTATACCTATGTTAATCTACTCAATGATACAAAGCAAGACATCGGCTATGTAAGGAATAAAACACAACAGAGTGTGTTACAGGAAAATAATCAAGGACTGAGTAGTATGATATGATATAGGCTGACATGTAGGCTGACATTAACAAACACGTTATAGTTACATTTAATGGCTTGGAATGTCCATGAGGCAAGTTCTCACTTGTGTAACAGTCAGTCCCTCATGAAGAAGAACCACAGTGTGTCATGCAAAGTGTAAACTCCTCTATCATGAAGACTTTCATGTGGGGGAAAACGTGCTGACCATTACAAAAACACTGCCACTGGAGACTCCTTCCATAAATGTCTCCTTACAGAATGTTTCACCATATAAGTAACAACCCATTTATCATTAGCTTTCGATGATGTACTGTAGCTCATCAGCCATATACACTAAGTTCCTGTGCATGAGTTGTACGACATATAGCTGGAGCTGTACTCAACGCCTTCTGACCAATCCGATTCAAGAACTCAAGTGCTATAAATTGCCAACAAATCACCAGACAAGTTTTGGTTCACTTGGTTATGTTTTAATTCCTTAAGACACTTTCTTCCGTGACAACCTGTGCTCAACCTCTTTGGCCCGGACTCCAGAAGTGTTGTTTAACAGGTCACTGACTGATGAGCGCACACACACACGAGTAGATGCTTCTATAGCGTGCAGCGCAATTCAGTTTTCCTCTGCTATACCGGGGGAGCACCGTCTATCACCTCTGCTCCCTCACAAATACAAAGAAGCCATTTTGGATGCTGGCACAGTCAGAATCTATATTCTTCATATCACGCTTCATCACACATGGACTGCACAGACACACACACACACACACACACACACAAGGTGCAATGCAGGCACTGCAACAAAAGCAGAGTACAGCTACTCTAGAGTAGGAATAAGGAGACTTAAATTACATTAATAAAAATCAAATGCAGAGCGTGCAGTTACGTGAAAACAAGCCAATTTTCGGTAAGAGATGAGGCACTATTCCTATTTGGATCCAATTAAATGAGTAGTAATTAATAAATAATGATATTAATGAGATTCGGTGATAATTAGTCACTGAGAAAATATGTGTACGGTCAAATCCGGAAGATATCTTGTTCATTCATTCACTTGTTCCATGTTTTCGTGTGTGTGTGTGTGTGTGTGTGTGTGTGTGTGTGTGTGTGTGTGTGTGTGCTATTTTATCCCAAACTACATCAATCTCAAAGGCTCAAGAATCGCAAGGCTTTGAGAAGGGAACACATTTCTCAGTCATTTGTAGTCACAGGCTCTCTGTGGACACCACAGTGTTAAAAGGTCACCAGCCGTGCGCACTGAGCATGTGCAACAGGGTCATGTGACCACAGGTTAGGGCCTCGCTGGCTCGGGTCAGCGCCTGTGATGAATGGGCAGAGCGATGATCCACTGCCATATCAATCTCTTTCTCACTACTGCCAGTTTTATATATATATATATGACCAAACTCTTATTTTATAGTTATTCATAATAGTTATTTCCTTTTATAATTAATATTTCTATTTTGAAAGTCTTTTGTTTCTGAAGACTTGTTGATTAATTATTACAGAGCTCCAGAAAGGGATTTTGACAATAATAATAATAATAATAATAATAATAATAATAATAATAATTATTATTATTATTATTATTATTATTAATTATTATATTTATTATAATATTTTTTATTTACAATTATTTATAATTATTAATGATTATATTTCAAATGTATCTTAATCGTTGTGTTTGTCATCATATTTTTGGGGATTTTAAATTTTTTTATATATTTTACATTTTACTTCAATTTTTAATTTAGCTTTTTTCCTAATGGATTATTATTATTATTATTATTATTATTATTATTATTAAATTTTATTTCTGTCGTATAAAACTTTACATTGCATTTTAAATGTATGTATTCATTCATTCTCTAATGTACTAAAGACTATTTTTATTATATCTGATGCTTCTACTTTTATTTTTATTGATCAATAAATTGTTTACACATTAGTTTAGACATACTGTAAGGTTGTTTGTTTGTTTGTTTGTTTGTTTGTTGTTTACCTGCATGTAAATGTGACATAAAAATACATCTCTTATTGATGATCATTTAGCTAATGTGTGCTAATGTGTGTATCCTGAGTGTACAGTATATAGCATTGTGCTGCACTGTGTCATGTGACTGAAGCTATAGTTTTGGGAATTCCTCTTGTTTACACACACATTATGTTGTTTATGTTCTCCTGTATCACGATCCTGAAAACATATTTCATGACCATGTACATGTGTATGACTTCTTTACTTCCTGCCATGTTTACTTTTTTTTTTCCTTAAAGCAGGATTGAGTATCGCAGTGCATCGAAGTTAGATCAAACTCTAAAGGTTCGATAACTAAAAACACAAGCTTGTGCTGTTAGCGCCATCCGTCTGAACGACAGAACGAAGCGAATCTATCTGTAGCTCAGCCTTCATTAGATATAATCACATGAGACGTGTTATCTCTTAGACTGAGAGGATTGAGCATAACAAGCAAACATCCTCAGGTAATTATGATTGGAAAGATAAAGCACCTCTTCCAGCTGTTCAGCGCAGCGTTAATCTCCTGCTGGCTGCACTAGCTGATGATTCACACTGGCGGCTTTTTCGCTGTTTTTTATACACAGAGACAATGATTACATTCTCGCATGTTTTCCAAATAGACACCGAGCTAAAAGATTACAGTAAGCGTGGTCAGATGTCTTTCCGAATAGAATTTGTGCTGTGGCTAAGAACGCAAGTTCATTATCATTAACATGTAACACCATAGAAGACATCGATAGCATGTTCTATTTAAGCAATATCGCACGATAATACGCAAACATCGACACCTGATTACCTGCAGCGAATCAAAGCCGTTTCGATGTTCAGTCTAACAGCACGACTCCGAGTGCGATGTTGCTTTTATACAAGCGTTCTATGAACAACAGTTCTATGAGATTTCGGACACAACATGTTCTGCCAAATGCAAATGTTGTGTTTAGTTTTTCTCCGCTAGCATGAACAGTTCCCGAAGACGCTACACTAACTTTACGGCACGTCGTCTAGCTAGCTAGCTCACACTGATTCGTACGTTCCCTGGTAAAACTAGCGTCCCTTCTTCCTCTGAAGAGCTTCCTTAAATAGATGTATTGTCTGCCATGTCCGCTGATGATGTCGCTAACGTTACTGTAGTGTTTGGAACTAGGAATCGTAATTTTACGTGAAATTTACGACTCTTGGAATGCTGCTCGACCAATCAAATTAGTGGACCATAACTCACTGTTGTATAAGAGAATAAAGAACTATATTTTGTCATGTCTCAGATACACTATATGGTCAAAAGTTTGTGAGCACCTGACCATCACACCCATATGTGCTTTGTGACATCCCATTCCTTAGTGACTTAGTCCCCCTTTGCTGTTATATTAACCTCCACTCTTCCGGGAAGGCTTTCCACTAGACTTTGCAGTGTGGCTGTGGCAATTTGTATCCATTCAGTCACAAGAGCATTGGTGAGGTTGGGCGCTAATGTGTGATGTCAGGTGAGGAGGCCTGGTGTGCCTTTGCAATTCCAATTCGTCCCAAAGGTGTTCAGCGGGGTTGAGGTCAGGGCTCTGTGCAGTCCACTTGAGATCTTCAGCTCCAGCCTTGGCAAACCATATCTCCATAGACCTCACTTGCATAGGGGTACTGTCATGCTGGAACAGGTTTGTGCCCTTAGTTTCAATGAAGGGAAGTTGTACAGCAAGCAAAGACATTCTATACAGTTGTGTGTTTCCAACATTGTGGCACCAGTTTGGGGAAGAACCACATATGGGTGTGATGGTCATGTGTCCACATATAGTGTATATGTACTGTATCACCTACACTATATGGCCAAAAATACTATTGATCTTATGTTTGTGTGCAGCTGCTCGGCTATGGAAACAGGTTTCATGAAGCTCCTGGTGCACAGATCTTGTGCTGATGTTGCTTCCTGTAGCGAGTGATGAACCAGGATAGGTGATTTTACCTGTTACGCATTTCAGCACTCAGCAGCCCTGTGAGTTTCCATGGTCTAAACGCTTCGTGGCTGAGCTGTCGCTGCTCCTTGACGTTTCCATTTCACAATAATAGCATTTACGGTTGACCAGGAAAGCTCTGTCAGGGAAGAAAGTTCATGAAGTGACATGTGGCAAAGGTGGCATTGTACACCATGACAGTGCCATGTTTAACATCGCTGAGCAAAACTATCAGAATCTCTATATCTACTTGCAATTTTTGAAATTTCTGCTCGATTTTCTTCATCATATAATCTCCACATGACATGACCAAGCTAGAAATGAACAGGATGTGTTTCTGTGTGAAACCGGAGACTGATACTCTCTAAGCATATCAAATCTATTGAAGGTCAAACACATCTCCATTCTGCTTTCTATTTCAATCTCAAAGTCGAGTATGATAGCGTTGGTCAACTGATAATGGTATAAAACTAAGAATCATATTCTTAAATAATATTGACTGTTTGCATTGGCACTTCATAACTGATGAAACTATAGGACTACTGAGGTAGCTCAAGCTTTCCGTGTCATACCTGAAAGAGGTTGAACCCCCACCCGGCATTAAGCACCATGGTCACGAGGGCTATTTGTGCCAAGCAGTTATGGCTTGTAGACACACTTTACATTTCCCCATAAAGCTAGCAGTTGGATGACATTTGCACAGTTCAATGCAGCACGCCACCTTCTTCCCCTCTGTGCATGCAAATGTCATACACATTAACTTTAGACACCTACGTCCTTTATCCAGCTTCGCTCTTAACACCCAACACCACCACCACCACCCACCCCCCCACCCCCCATCACACTCTTTTCAGTATGTGGTAAAGAAAGAAAGTCTTAATTAGAGTCTTAAAATACAGAGTGCGTTCTGGTGGGAACCCTTTTCTCCAGCACTCCTAAATTCAAAAACGTGCTCTTATCACTTCGCAGTGAATTCGGTCACACCAGAGACTTCGCTAATTAGCACTAAGTAATAATCATAGATCCAAATTGCCATTGCTGAAAGCTGAAAAATCTTATCACTCACAGTACATTAGAAATACGTACGCATACAACTCTCGAATTACCAAAGCTATTTTGCGCTTGCAGATTCCCACAGCCTTTCGACTGTCTTCGCGTTAAGGATTTACACGAAAGGCTTCTTGACAGCTTTACAGCCCAGAGCTCCGCTATCCCTTTTAGACCCACGCTGCCCAGGTAAATAACCTCAGCTTCTCGCTCGCCGCTATCTCTCCTTGAAAGGTGAAAAAGGGCTCGTAAATTAGCGCGTGGAGCCCTCGCTGATTTTATGCTCACCTCGTCTTGTGCGATGTGAAATGTAGACCATGAATTCAAGCCTTAAAAAGCCCATGTCCAGTTAGTGTGCGAATTGTTACCCGCTATATGTTCTGTGCCTGCTGGTGGTCTGGTGGCCACTGAGTGACCTCGCCACCACACTAAAGCCTCTAATTTACAGCCAGGGCCTGTGAAACTGCCTGCCTTCCCAATGCAAGATTTACTTCGTAATGATTTCAATGCCCTTACAACAGAGACCCTGGAACACCTTGGCGGAGTGAATAATGAATCCTCTGATTTGGGGTTATTATCAGCTAGCTAAGATTAGTCATTAATTAAGATACAACTACAGGAGTGACAAATCAGTAGCACCTGGGACAAGCAGATCTCCTGTTCAGGATATTAGTAGGAAGTAGGTTCGACAACGCAAGAAAGCGAAACGTACGTATTTTTCAGTTTGGTTTGTACGTTATTAAACGTAAAGTAATTCTCAGTGCACCTCGATGTTGTAAGTACAGTGTTATAGAGCTAATTGAGGGCAAGGAACAATGGGCCTCATTCAGCACTCTTTGAGTAAAGTTGCGTGGAAATATTTGCGGAAGGCAAAAAAAAAAATGTTGCCAGATTTGCTAAAGTTGAGTAATAACTGATTTTCTTCATATGAAGTGAAGT
>CM074961.1:4850888-4863388 GCA_037577455.1 Pangasius macronema
GCGCTGGTCATTCACTCCCCCACCTACAATCCCTGCCGGACCCGAGACTCCAACCCATGACCTTCAGGTTCACCTTCAGGTTACAAGTCGGACACTCGGACCATTAGGCCACGACTGCCCCATGGGTATATACTTGGGTATGTTGGTAAATTCCTGGGTCCAGCTCCTGTTTGATTTGCGTTTGGTAATGAATACAAAACTCTATAAAAAAACGCCAAAAAAACAAACAAAAAAAAGAAAATTTCTTTTGTAGCAATCTGTGCTACTTATTCTTAGCCTTTTAAAATCACTACATTGCCTCAACTCAAACTTGGAAAGCAGCCACCTGTTCCACAAAACCAAGAGGCAGATTGACCCTCAACGATCACAGAGGAACAGAAGCATTGTGAAAACCAAATGTTGACTTTAGTTAGTATTTTTTAGTTAGCTTCTTTTCACCGGGTGCAAACTGAATGCACAAGGATAATCATCATTCCTATTTACATCCCATTTGACTTGAAATGGCTCACTTAATATTCAAAATCATTTTTTTCTCACATTAAACTCCATATAAGCTCTTGCTGAGTAATAAAGAGAGAGAGTGTTAATTAATTTAGAATTTTTAAATAGTTAAAACAACAAAAGTAAATGTTCAATATTCAAAATAAACATCCTGAGTAAAGCTTGAAGTTCCACCTTAAAAAAAAAACAAGGTAATCTACAGTCTTTATGGATGAGTCTGACCCTCAGAGTGATATATGGCGTCGGGAAAATGGTTTGGACAGGAACGGATGAGAGATGCTCTCAAGTTTAAAAGTCATTAATCCACCCACGGACAATTACAGCCGCTCGCCAAGTCAGACGTTATACACAAGCGTCTGTCAGCCCACTGCTATCCACTGTCGTGCCCTTTCTCTTCATATCTGCCTCTAATACAGGAGCGGTTGACATTTTATCTCAGGTTAGGAAAACTTCTAGACTGTTTCCTGTAATGGAGTTGTTCAGATGATCCTTCTGAGCTTTCACGAGTTTATAAAAGCAGTGTCTGGGGTTTATCCTTCGAAGAAGTATTCCTGTTTCGAACTTGTTCAACGTTATACTACAAGTCATGTTGAATTGTTCAGGAGGTGTTAATTAATTTTCTGTAACAGACAGTAATTCAAATCACAGGTTTATAATCATTCACGCATTCTAATGTGCTATCTTTTTATATATAGTATCAACTCATCAACAGGAACCTGGATTAAAAGCCTAATAAAGAACCGATTTTTAAAAAAAACGTGGTTATTAGTGAGGATTATTTACGGAGATGTTTGCTTTTATGGAAGCTGATACCATTTGTGGAAGGAGTCTCCAGTGTTAGTAACAGTCAGTTAGCAGTACAACCGAACAATTTTTGATAACGGATATAACATAGCAACAGGCACTGACTTGTTTTGCGGATGTTAAATGTGACTCTAAGTGAAAAACGGATGATTTGTCATCGTTTTAATTAGTAAACAAGTCAAACTCGATGCCGAGAGTGCCGATTGGGATTCCTACACCACCAGTCTTGTTACAGTCTGTATGCCTGATGTACCCTTAAAATATCCTTCAAACATGAAGAAAGCTATGGAAGAAAAACTATTTCAAACTATTACATTTGACCTTGCTATGAACATGACCCTGTTTTGGATCAATTCCAAAATCCATTCAGTTCATCTTCTGGTTATGATGGTAATTCCACATAAATCCGACAAACACTCAACCACTCGGTTCTTCATATATCAAGCTGATGAGAATTTTGAGTCTCAGAAAGACACCCAGACAGACTGACGGCAGAAATCAGAAATCATAGCTATTCAAAAATGGGTCCTGAGTTCCTGAACACGATCGCGTAAGTAACATCTCTGTATGACAAACAGGAAGGAAGCTATTAAAGGAAAACTATTACAGACATCTGACCTTGCTGTGACCTTGATGATGTTTGGCTCAATTCCTCCACATTCAACCACTCATTCACGAGATACGGCACTATCAAGAATCTCGGGCAGACATTTGATGAACTGATGGACAACTGGAACATATGATGCCTCCCCCTGTCTCCATTTAACAAAGAAAAAGTACAATCATTGATGTTTGCGAAGTGTTTTGTCAGGAGAAGTTTGGCAGTTTGGAAGTTTTATGGCAGGAGTCTCGAGTGTCAGTGCTTCGTAACAGTCACGATGCTTTGCAAGTTTTCAGGACGGAGGAGTTTACGCTTGCCGTTTTCTTGGTAAAATGACAAGTTGCATTTGTAGCTGCAATAACCTAAGTGATAACAGGAACTAACTTGTCTTCAGAATATTAAATCTATAAAACTATAAACCGTATAAGCAGAATAACACACTCCATGTGACTGGATTATTTCCGTATAACCGCACAGTGTGAAAGGTCCGAACCCTGTACCCTATCCCTGAGGTACGGATACTTCCTGCTCCGCTACCATGCCACCATTTTATATTTATGCTTTACTCATTGATTTTCTTTGCTCATAAAGACGTGCACTGCGTGTGGACTGTGTGCTTGGTGAAATTACGTTATCGCTTTGCTACAGCAAGCCAAAGAAGACTGAATGTTGAATTCAAACCCAGTTTGCTGTGGACTGGGGCATCATCGACATCGCTGCTACTGATCTGATCTCCCTATCTGCTTGTTCCGGCAATACAAAGCAAGGATGAACCGAGTGTCAGGTCGAGCATAAACGATCGGACTGTTTTGTATGCAAATGACTCAGAATTAATGTGTGCAGAGGTGTGTGAAATGCAAATGGTTTGGATTACAGTATACAGAAACGATGCAGTGATGAGACAACATGTGGGCCCGTGAATATGTTGGAGTTTTTTTTGTTTTTGTTTTTTTTCATTTTAATCAAATTTCAATTCCACCCCATCCATGTATTTGTATCACTCTTGTAAACACCGATCAGATGCCAGAATGATGATTCTGCATCACGGTAAAAGCAGGAACCTAATAAAGTAATAAAGCTCTCAAGTGGAATGGTGTGCTTTCCTCCGAGGGCCACAGGACATCTCCATTCCTCTCACGTAGTTCTCGTGCAGAACCCCTCCTCTGGGTTTTGTGGGATGGGGAGTTACCATGGGAAATGGCCATCTGACAAGAGAAAAAGAAAGCAACGGCTATAATCCCGGGCTACAAATCCAGGCCTTCCTCCCTTTCACCTTCACCCCAGCTCAGAGTTTGTTCTCACTGCAAACTCACTCAGTGAGCGTTTATAAAACAAAGCAAAACAAAAAAAAAACCCTACAGTGATAAATTCCATCTTCAAGTGGTTGTTTCAGGTGATGTGGAGTACCATGCCCATGCTTACTTAGTCAGTAGATCATGATCACAATCATAATTTAATTTATTGATTTATTTGCTTAAGATCTATCTATCTATCTATCTATCTATCTATCTATCTTCACATTTATTTATTTACTCTTTTATTTATCTATCAATGCAGCTATTTATGAATTCGTTCATTCATTTATTCATTTATTTGTTTGTCTATTTTGCCTTTGGACATGGAATCCAATTTTGTTTATTTATTTGTTTGTTTGTTCACATACTTACTCCCACATTTAACAAATAAATAAATAAGCAATTTCTCCTCTACTTTGCCATTGGACATGTCATCCAATTGTTGTTTGTTTGTTTGTTTGTTTGTTTGTTTGTTTGTTGGTTGGTTTGGTTGGTTGGTTGGTTGGTTGGTTGGTTGTTTGGTTGGTTGATTGGTTGTTTGGTTGGTTGGTTGGTTGGTTGCTTAGTTGGTTGTTTGGTTGGTTGGTTGGTTGTTTGGTTGGTTGATTGGTTGGTTGGTTGTTTGGTTGGTTGATTGGTTGGTTGGTCGGTTGGTCGGTTGGTTGTTTGGTTGGTTGGTTGGTTGGTTGTTTGGTTGGTTGGTTGGTTGGTTGGTTGGTTATTTGGTTATTTGGTCATTCATTTAGTTGTTTGGTCATCCTGCCTGTTTGCATGACGGTCTGGTTTGGTAGTTGCTCCCTCTGCGAATGTAAGGCTCTCCAGAGAGTCATGAGAGCTCATTATTGGCAACAAACTAGCAGCCTTACAGGACATCTTCCATACACAAAGTCTGAGGAAAACCATCCAAAACCATCACAGACCGCAGTCACCCAGCACACAGACTTTTAACCAGACTGCCATCAGGCAGACGGTACCGCATCTTATTCGATCCAGAACCAGCAGGCTGAAGAACAGTTTCTTCCCGCAGGCCATCAGGATCCTGAATAAACTGTAATTCAGCCATTACTCCTTCTTCCACTCGCTCACTCATGCCTTCACTACCTCCCACACACTGGTCACCTCACTGACAGCTCAAAGACACTCATGGATAATCTCTTCACATGATTCTGTCACATTTGGGCATGTTGCAGTATGTCTAAGGGCACTATTACCACTTTATTTCCGCTAAGGACTAAGTCCTGTCTCTGTGCAATATATTTATATATTACACATATTTATTACACAGTGCACGCCTGGGCCAAAAAAATGGACCGAGCCCAAAATGGCAAAATATTAAGCTTTTGATGGTCAAATCACTGGTCAGGAATTTAGCAAGAATTAAACAAATAGATAAAGGACGTTAGCATGGGACAGTTTTTCTCTTTGAGTTCTTTAAAAGTTTAAGCCTTGAGGCCCTTGATGGGCTGCATCAGGTGAATGACTAATCTAAAAAAAAAAATCCCAGAAGATGTGTTTGGAAAGGTTTCTACACCCAGGTATGTGTTTGAATTTTACATCAAACATTTTAATCATTATCATGATTTTACCTTCGCATACAAGAAGTGAATGTCCTTCGTTCTAGCTTTTCCCCAAACAGTTCACTGCAGCGAAAGTAAACGAGCAAATGGTGGCACAGGAGCTCTCAGGAGTGCATTTATTTCATTCTTGCTCATTTTCTGACCAATAATTTGTTCTTAAGACCATTAAAAGCTTAATATTTACCATTTTGGGCTTGGCTCATTTTTTGCCCAGAAGCGTACACATACTACTCCATCTAATTTAATTGCAATTATTTTTTTAAAAAAATTGTAAATGCTACTTTGTATTGCTGCTTCATCTGCTTTTTATTCTCTCCGATGTCTTTAGAGGACTGCAGAGACACTACAGCTGCACACAGACGCTATTTAATTTTACTACCTTTTGCACTCGTTCACATACTGTAACGGCACATACTTACTTACATACTAACTACTTAATTACTTACATACTAACTACTTAATTACTTTACTTACATACTAACTACTCAATTACTTACATACTAACTACTTCATTACTTACATACTAACTACTTCATTACTTACATACTAACTACTTCATTACTTACATACTAACTACTTAATTACTTTACTTACATACTAACTACTTAATTTCTCCTCTACTTTGCCTTTGGACATGACATCCAGTTCTTTCTTCTTTCTTTCTTTGTTTCTCTCTTTCTCTGGTCACTTATTTAGTTAGTTATTCATTCACTGATTTGTTTGATCAATTGATCTATTTATTATTCATTCATTTATCCATCCACCCATCCACCCATCCATCTATTTGTCTGCTTGATTCATTCATTTATCCATCCATCCATCCATCCATCCATCCATCCATCCATCCATGCATCCAGCCATCCATCCATTTGTTTGTTTCATTCATTTATCCATCCATCCATCCATCCATGCATTTGTTTGTTTCATTCATTTATCCATCCATCCATCCATCCATCCATTTGTTTGTTTCATTCATTTATCCATCCATCCATCCATTTGTTTGTTTCATTCATTTATCCATCCATCCATGCATTTGTTTGTTTCATTCATTTATCCATCCATCCATCCAGCCATCCATCCATGCATCCATCCATCCATTTGTTTGCTTGATTCATTCATTTATCCATCCATCCATGCATTTGTTTGTTTCATTCATTTATCCATCCATCCATCCATTCATCCATCCATCCATCCATCCATTTGTTTGTTTGTTTGTTTTTAAAACAAACTGCTGAAAGGGAAGATTTTGAAAAAAAAATTCTCCTCTACTTTGCCTTTGGACATGACATGCAGTTCTTTTTTCTTTCTTCCTTTGGTCGTTTATTTAGTTAGTTATTCATTCACTGATTTGCTTGATCGATTTATCTGTTTATTATTCATTCATTTATCCACCCATCCATCCATCCATCCATTTATTTGTTTGCTTGTTTCATTCATTTATCCATCCAAACATACATCCATCCATCCATTTGTTTGTTTGTTTTTTAAATTCCACAGCTGAAAGGGAAAAAAAAACATTTCTCCTCTACTTCGATCAACTGATTTATCTGTCTATCTAAATCCCACAGCTGACAAAAATGGAAATTTTATTTTAAAAAAAATCATTTTTACTCCACTTTGCCTTTGGACATGACATCCAATTAGAGGTATTGCTGTAGCGAGAATGGTGCATCTCATATTTTTTTAGACCATGCCCTAAGAGCATGTTGGAAATATCGCCCAACACACAAACGCGTGCGGATAAATAAATAATGACGCAGCGAGTCAGACGTGAACCCACTGCATCGCTTTCATTTCTCCCCCTGCCACCACCGAACTCTCTGCTCCTCTCCTCCGTCTGTGCTTTTAACTAGAAATATGCATACCAATTAACCAGCACTCTCTTCATCCTTCCTTTCCTGATTCATCTAAAGCCAAACACACAAGCACTCACACACACTTAGACACACTCGTGCACAGAGAGGTTCTCTTTCTCTCTCATGATGTATGGAAAGATAGATCTTGCTCTCTACACCCGACCCGAGAGACAAATAAGCTATTTACTTTCTCATCACTGGGCTGGCAGTATACACAGCGGGTCAATCAGACTGCAGGACGTGTGCGAGTGTGTGTGGAGTGCTAAGGTGGGAGTGTTTATCTGCGTGTGTGTGTGTGTGTGTGTGTGTGTGTGTAGCACAGGCCACGAATCCAGCTGGATCAGAAAGTTTTATCAGCTCTGATCCTCCCCTGATTTCCTTATTTTTCCCTGCAAACTTTTTTATGCTCTTTCGTAGAAAATGTACATTTACGGCATTTGGCAGACGCACCTATCCCAAGCAACTGTGCAGCTGAGGGCTGAGGGCTGAGGGCCTTGCTTAAGGGCCCAGCAGAGGCAGATAGATGGTGATGGGATTTGAACTCACAACATTCCAATCAGAAGCCCAATAGTCTTAAAGCACTGAGACACTACTGCTACCACATATACAGGATTGCATATCTGCATATTCCATGAACATCTGGAATTATTCCATTCTCGCTGTGATCCAATGCTGAAAAACGGAGCGGTCATTCGGTCGGCTGAGAAACTCTGACAACACTCACCTAGTTAGTCCAATTTTACCAACGTAATAAACGCCATTGTGACAGATAAACTCTTTGTTAATCACACAGAAATAATAAGTGTAGATCTTCTGTATACAGTGTGTTGTTGTTGTTCCCGAAATCTTATTAACTTCGAAAAGGGAGAGGGGGTCGGGGTGGGGGTGGGGGTGAGGGAACGAATGTTTACAGCTGCTATATCATAAGCGTTAACGTCGCGCCATTATGTCACGTCTCATGATTGTATGAATGCTCTCACACAAGAGAACGTTTTAAAAAGCTAATGGTAGGTTGCGATTAGTACTGGGGACAACGTTCACAGATTCATTCACAAAATCGTTCCACCTGATTACGATTCTATGAATTTTTTCCGCAAGATTAGGTTCGGTCTTTAAGTCCGCTATTAATTGTTATAGCTCTCTTTAATGAGAAGATTCTCCCCGAACGTGCTCTTTAATAGTTTTTCAAGCAGGCCTTGGGAAATATGGCCCCTTTTCAATGTTGCCTTGTTATTCAATCTCTTTATCCATTAAACTCTGACAATCCGCCTCTGTAGTTCTGAACAAACCCGGCGCAGGTAATCTGAAGCCGAGGCAAACTTTCCATAATGGACAATCCTTGCTGTGTTCTCCGAAGACGGCTACCCTTTGAGGCTTATGTTCTCCCAGTGCGCCGCTCAAGTTCCTCTTGTATTGTTTAATAGCCTTTTCTACCTACGAGGACACCTGATATGTCCATTAAGCAGTCCAGTGGTTGCGGTGTGTGCCGTCTGTCAGGCGAGCAGTGGACTGTGATGCTGTGAGGGTGTTAAAATCCCAGCCAGGAAAAAAAACAAAACAAAACAAAACCAAAAAAAAAAAAGCAAGGGTTTTATGCTTCCCATCTGTCATGTGCAACAGTGCACGCCATTTCTCCCACATTCGCTCATGAAGGTTTTTAATTATTCGCTCAGGTTCTTGTGCAAATGGATTTGGACACGGAGCATGATTGTGTCAAAGTAGATGCTTGCGATCTTGTGTTTTGGATACGTGTACAATTCTTAGGGTGGGGACAAGGTTATTCAGCATTCGAACGAAATCCAGGAAAAGCACATGCGCTTGCTTATTCGAATTATTTCATGTGAGCAGCTTTGAATTCACGTGTCCCCAAAAATCTGTTGCATTTCTTCGATCGTTTTAGATCACATCGAACCAGATTTTTTCCTCAGGGTTTGTCATGAATTCCTTTTATGCTTTGGTTTGCACTGCCTGTGTTGCTTTGTTTTTGTTTTGGTCCTGTCCTTTCATTGATTCGTTGCCCTACTGTGTTCAGCTGTTATGTGTGTTTTTCTTCAATTAATTACTTTGTCTGTATGTCCTAGGAGTTTAACGCAATGCCACCGTATTCGTTTAGTGCTCCAAGTATTCTTTTCTGCATTCTTATTCGTATTTAAACCAGAAGTGGGCATGCTTTATACTGGGAGCTTTGCCCAGGAAACTCTGGAAAAGAAAAGACGACATCCTTTTTTTTTCATTTACAAATTATAACAACAAATAGCAATTTGTATTTGGTTCAACTCCTGAACCAGATGATCTGTGGAACTTTCTGGCAACTTTCTATCTTTCCATTTAATGTGACGAAGTAAGCAAACTATGGTTGACAACAATAGGCATCTAATAATTTATAAGATTTACCTTCGGTTTGAGGATTGCTACATTCCAGAAAGATGAGCAATGTTCGCTTTTCATGCTATCAGAAAGTATAACAAATCTGGGATGCACTTCCAGGACAGCTGAGAGTCAAACTAGGGTCCTTTATAGGGTCCTATACATATTTGACTAATGACCGTTTTTACTAGTAAATTCAATTCTTTGTACGTGTTGCTTGTATGTTCAACTAGTAAAATTATGCTTAGCAATATTCGGCCAGCAGATTTAGAAATGAATCAGAAATGCGTGCGCACCACAGTTCCCTTCCCTTAGAAATGCGTGCACACCACAGTTCCCTTCCCTTAGAAATGCGTGTGCACCACAGTTCCCTTCCCTTAGAAATGCGTGCACACCACAGTTCCCTTCCCGTTGAAATGCGTGCACACCACAGTTCCCTTCCCTTAGAAATGCGTGCGCACCACAGTTCCCTTCCCTTAGAAATGCGTGCTGAAACCTGGCGACCTTCCCAAAAGTACTTCCTCACACAACTTTTTTTATTTTGTCCTGCAGGATAACAGGCCTGATTTACACCCCTAGTTTCAATGTGAAGCTTTGAAATAACAAACTTTTATTCGTGCCTGTATTTATATTTGTTTTGAACGAATCATTTGTTCAAGCTGAATACTGTATACCTTAGATTTAAGTCTGAGATTTGGTTTCTTGTCCCAGATCCCTGGAGGACTAGTGGGTAGGCCACAGCGTGCTGACTGCTGCAGCCGGGATTCGATTCCTGGGCAGGGAACCAACCCCAGCCACTGGGGTAGCATGCGACAGTGTGCTCTCAGTGCCACTCCCAAGCCCGGATAAAACTGGGGAGGGTTGCATGAGGAAGGGCATCCGGCGTAAAAACTGTGCAAAATCAAATACATGGACCAATGATCCGTGGCAACCCCTATCAGGAGCAGCCGAAAGAGGAACAACAACAACTTGGTTTCTTGTCCCCATGTTTGTTCCAGTTTTTTGACTCTTGCTTGCTTGTGTTTGATTTTTTAGCCTTTTTTAAATTTATGGATTATCCACATTTGATGTTGCCTGCCTGCGTTTTGACCTAGGGGTCAAAACTGTTTACACACCAATTACGACTCTTGGATTACCTCAATTAAGGAGCACGCTGAGTTTACACACTTGCATCCTGCCTTCACTCACTGCATGTCACAGGTTTCTTGTGTTATCCCTGTACTGAAAATAATCGAAAAATAATTTAAAGTTGATTACCATCAAGCTTATGTTGTTTTTTTTAAATGATCCCTGATTTTGCAATAATTTTACACATCATTTAAATAAATTGGAACATTTGTTCCAACATTAACACTTTTTTTCTATCCAAGATTGACACACACACACACACACACAGTGTGTGTGTTAATATTCGTTTGTGTACGTTTAAGTTTAGACGGTCGTCACCTCAGAAGTAGGTTGTACTTTTTTTTCCACACAGATCTTAATTTGGTGATTTTGAGAGGAATGATGTGTTTTTATCCAATCATACTGTATCTTTCAGCACACACAGCTGTTCATTCAAGAGTTTTGCTGCAACTTGGAATAAAAGTGAGGGAATATGTGTGTATGTGTGTGTTTGAGAGAGAGAGAGAGAGAGAGAGAGAGAGAGAGAGAGAGAGAAAGAGAGAATGCAAATGTGAGAACTTCTACAGCTTTCTCTCGAAAGTAACAAATGCATCATCATTGGTTTGACAGCTTCCAATCCAAATGTATTATTGTAATTTTACATTTTTACGTTTAAACTGAAAAACGTTGTCAAACGTGTCTGCAATTCCTGAAGTCTGAACTCCCATGATACACATCCCACAACCTCATCGCATGACCTTCAGCTACCTCTGCTATCTCCAAAGTCAAAAAGTTTAAGATCCTGGACTCTCAGTGTTACTTTTTAATGATGTCTTGCTCCTATGTCATGTGCCTATTTTGATCATTGTTCGGTCATAGCTAGCTTCTTCTTACTGATTTTCTAGTCACATCAGAAAAGTGTTATCATCATCATCATCATCATCATCATGATCCATGGCCAAAAGTTCAAGGGGTAGAGGGATGGCATACTCTCTCAGCTGTCAATCAGAACAGCACTAGAAAATCGTCTGTGTCTGGCCGCTCATGTATGTGGAAGAGGGCGGATAGCGCTTTCTCACAAGTGTTTAGCTGCCATGTGATGTAGCACGAGCAGCAGGTTGAAATGAGGTGGTGGCTGGCTTCACGTGTCTCAGAGGAAGCACATGCTACAAAATCGGGGAAATGAAATAAATATTGTCAGGTTGAAAATATTGACGAATATTGTCTGTGCGTCTGCCTGTCCACTTCATGACACGTGACTCGATTTGGTCTGAAACCAATAACCCTGAGACTAGGGTGACTTTCACGATTAATTCGAATGAATGTTTTAACACGAATGTTAAATGTTCTAATCGAGATTATGTTCATGTTTATAAATATGCATATTTAAATATCTAATTAAAACACAGGTCAAAATTACGACATTTTCAACCTCGGCACGTTCGGCAGTTGACACCCCCGTGTTTGTATTTTGTTAGCAACAAGCTAGGCAGCTAATTCAGATAACTGATGTAACTTTGCTTTCCCAAACAGTGAACTGTATAGTCAGTGTTTTAGATTTAACAAACAAATATAGGGATGCATTGGTACTATTATTTCCAGACCGAGTACAAATACATGTTGATCGATACCAAATACCAAAATGATGAACCTAGTTTGTAATAATCAATCAGGAAACATCTCAGGAAATGTTTTTTAGCTCTGTTTATATTTCCCTGGTTCAAGTAGTGGCAATAGAACGTAAAAACAAACACGTCTTTATAACATTAGCTAGCTGATTTCAAATGAGGTGAATTAGCTAGCTATTTTAGCTACCTTGGATCGATTATGGTTGCGATGGAAAACTTTCGTTTCGTGCTTCCGAACAGCTATGCGTGTTTTTGTCATCGAATCTGTCATCGATAAAGGACCAACAATAGCTGATTGTCAAGAACAACATACTGAGTAAGAGCTGTTATTTTCTCTCGCCTAAGTGTTGCTTGCCGCTGTGTGTATAAACCTCGTGCTAAGTTTTATTTTTATGATGTTTTATCAAGTGGTGTATCGTCATTAGTGCAACAACGTACACAGGACTTGCGTCAGATAGCATTACTTGGCATTGAATGTTGGTATCGGAATTGGTGGTATTTTGACACGTACGAGTAAATGAGCACGGTATCGGACACGGTATTGACGCATCCTTTATAAAAACCGAATGATGTAGAGCACTACTTTATCAGCTGGATTCCATATTCTCTAAAACTTCTCTCTACTTGGCTTATCCCAGTAACTGCTCTGTCCATATATGGTATGAGCTTATCTGCCAAATACTACGTCATATATGTCATGTTATGTTTACATTCATAGCATTTTTATTAAGTTGTTATTCTCTTGCAGTACCTGTTACACCTGA
>CM074961.1:4871748-4904617 GCA_037577455.1 Pangasius macronema
CATGAGCTGTCCCTCTGATGTCCTCGTTCCTAATCCTGTCCAACCTCGTCACTCCCAAAGAGAACCTCAACATCTTAAATTGGCTAAGAACCTGCTTATATCAATTTTATGGCTCATCCTCATCATCAGATTATAAAAATCACCTGAGTATAGTTCATATGTCCAAGGTTGCCAGATTTTTCTCAAGTGGAAGCACCAGAGAAATATTGCAAGGCATCTAATAGGAGTTTAGTAAATTGCCAGTATATTGCTGCATGAATATCCCTAGTTATCTTTATCACATTAAACACTGCAAATTTGGTTTATTAATATGGCTTCCACCTTCATTACTGGGCAGCTTATAAAATAGCACTTGATCCAGCACATTATTTTCACTCAGCAAGTTAGAACAAACAACTCGCTTGTGCAGTGTGAATCATACAGTTGGCATGTCATTACAAATGCAACTTCATATGAATCAAAATCAATGTAAATCAAATCCAGACAAAAGGAGCAAGAATATTTAACACTGCGATCTTACTCCTCGTTTTTACACTTGGCTATGGTAAAAAAGAAAGAAAAAATAGAGGCCATTGTGTGTAGTCTTAAAGATCCAATACATGAATAAATTTGGTTCTGAATTAGTTTAGGGTTTGCTTTCAAGTAAATTCATTCCCATTATTAATATGGAAACCGTTCATTCACGATGCAGATAATGAATTGGAAGGATGAAATTAATGAAAAAAAAACAAGCGAAGGAGAAATATGAGGGCGCTTTGTAATGTTTATTGTTTGGGAGCTCATTTACATATGTATGTTTTTCATTTTCAAATCAGTCAAATGATTGAACACAACACACACAAGGCAGGTCAAGGCGGGTCAACTCGGGTCAGGTCAAGTCGGGTCAAGTGGTTTTTATTTTATTGTCATTCCACTATATAACCTGAAATGAAATGTTGTTTCCCCGGGACCATGGTGCAACACATAACAATACAGTGGCACAGTACACAGGACTAAATAAAGTGCAAATGCCTGACAGTGTGAGGGAAGTGAAAACCGTACAATAGATGCACAGGACTATAAATACGCAGGACGGTGAGCGTCAACTAGACAGGACAAGCCAAAGTGTTGAGTGGAAAAAAGCTAGTGCGAAAAATTGTCTGTAAACTATTCAGAACTGATAAAAGAGACGTAAAAGTAAAGGAAGAAGCTGTCGCCGAATCTGGTGGTGGTAGCACGGATGTTCCAGTACCTTCTACCAGACAGCAGGAGGATGAAAAGTCCATGAGAGGGGAGGGAGGGAGGTAGGCGTCGTCCACAATGCCGGTGGTTTTGCAGATGCAGCGCTTGTTGAAGGAAAGCAGTCCATGTATATTTATAACTTTCATTACTGCTTTGCAGTTACAAGTCGATGATGTCAAGGCTAAGTGATGTAATGAAGCTGTGTTTAACTTGATGCAAATTAGCAGGGCACTTGTTCATTCAAATAACAACTGACACCTGATAGCCGTGTTCTGTCTAGACATCGAATTATACTTCACTCTCGATCTCAAATTAATCTGCAATTTAAACGTGCTACGGTTGTCATCTGTTTACACGAAGGCTACCAGTATTCCATTAGACAAACGCAGCAGTGTGACAAGATTGCGTTGTTAAATGGGTCCGTTTTAAATTCGAGGATGTTACGTCATACTAGATGGTTTCAAAAATGCTTTCAATTGGAAATTGGACCGCCTTTAGCTTGGTCAATTTTAACATTTTGTTGTGTACTATATGACAGATGAAAAATGTAAAACCTGTTACAAAATTAACACACCCTGCCACGCCACGCAAAATGACAACACCCGAATGTGGCGCCTCAGAGACCCGATGCTGGCGTACGCAGAACTCGATTATTAGCAGACGTATCCTGTTCACCTTTAGCCATGAGCCGGAGTGGACGTGTACTTAAAGCAGGCTATCTGATCTAGAGAGAAATTTCTTGTTATCACTGCTTTCAGGCCGTTAATCTCCACCGAGAGCCAGTCTGGAGGCAGCCAAGCACTCTGTTTAATCATGGCTGTATGGCAGCTTATGGCCAGACTCTGTATCTTCTATGAACATGTTTTATGATAAAAGTTAGTTGCTGGGTGAGAGCGCCAGAGGGCAACACTAGTAATTGTGAAGTATGTTGGCGTGTCCTGCTAAAAGCAAGCAGGCAAATCCATTACATCGCTAAAGGGAGGGTAAAAGAAAAGTCGAGGGGAGTCTCGGCTTTGGCTGAACGCTGAAGAATTGCCTTCAGTGCTAAATGAGCCCAGATTTTGCGCTCAGTCATTTTTGTTTACTCAGTCCTGATATCGGTCATTCCCAGGAGAGTAACTTGTATGGAAATGAGATAAAATACGTACGCAGTCCCGGGCTGCCTGATCAGAATTTATCGCTTTTTTATTTTTATTTTTTTTTAAAAGTGAAGTCACTTGCTTACACGGAGAGGAGCAAACGCTCGCCCAATCCGATCGATTTGTCACGAGGGCTTTGCGTGTTTCTCTATAAGCAACACGCTGACCATTATGATTCATGACAGCACGGTGTCGCAACGAGCTTGGATAAAGGAACAGAGAGAGGAAGCGGAGTATAAATCGCCCTCATACATCTTCTTTACTGTCATTTATGAAAATATGTGTTGGGGAAATTCAACCCCAAGAATGGGAGTGTAATGGAGTCAAGGTTATACGGCAGTATCGACGGGAACTCTTCCACACACCCCACCAAACCACCGCACCCCACCACCCCTTAACCGTGAACTCGAAGCGGCCAGTCATGAATCGAGATTTATTAACACGTAGTGCAGTATTTAAGCGGAAAATTGGCTGAAAATTACTCCGCACCTGTCAGCGACTCGTGCCTCCCTGTTTGGCTCCCAAGGCCAGATTTCTCAAAAGACGTGTGCACCTAAAGCCGGACACATTCATCTTGCACACCTGTCACCCCTGATAGGTGATAGTGGGAAGAGAATTCATCATCCAGACTGGTTCTGCCTCACAGTATATACTGCAGCTGGGAAAATATTTCCTTAGCTGTCGATGCATAGTGAGCCTGTGGGTTGTGTTTACTTTCCTATTCTTCTAATTATTATGTTGCTTTTAAATATTACGCCGGGATACATAAAATGCAGAAAACAGGCGAGGGTCAAAACAGGAAGAACAAACCTCACGAACATGGTAGACACCAAACGAGCAAAGGGTGTTAGATATAATGTAGTCAAGAACTAATACAACCCATCAATCTGGTGGTAAGCAAACGACAGAATAAGGGGCGGAGAAAGGACCAGAACAAGCACGTGACGCTTGTCACCATGGGAACTGTGATGCAAAGGGTGAATCCTTTACAGTTATAAGCAGGTAATATAACGTTATAAGACGACAATACAATATAATAACAAACTGCTTTTATAAAAGCTGGGATTAAGAGACTATTACTTTAGAGACTGATATTTAAGGAGTGCTCTAGCAGGTTTTACAACCTAATCGAAACCTAATCTGCCACATCCTTGGACTGGAATTGACATGTTTTCCTGAACTGAGAAAAGAGATACAGTATGTTCATATATAATCGAAGTCTATAGGCAAATGTTCAATTCCAACAAATATGGAACTCCGAAATGTAAATTGATTGAAACCCATGATTGAATTTGAACAATGAAGGTGAGACAGATGAGAAAATGTTTCCCAACAAAAGCTGTTCTTATGGAGTTGTATCCAGTTTTCCGTCTATAGAATACGGAATATTAAGAAGCAACTTTGGTTATTGATGCATTCCTGATGGCTATGTTGTATTGCTGCTAATACAAAACAGATTTAGACATTAATTTCCAAACAATTTAAACTGAAGACATTACGGGCTGACCCGGGGGCAGAAAGGGTAGCATCGCTGGCTCACACCCCTCAACATTCCCAGCATTCCCATTCTTGACTCGCACGCAGTGTTCCTGGGATAGGCTCTGGATCCACCATGACCCTGACTGGGATAAAGTGCTTACTGAAGATGAAGAAATGACAACCTAAATACATGCTTAACACAAATGTCTATTGGTACGCCAACAGGTGCCCTTAGACTTCCATTGTAATTGGGTTTTCCGTTCTTTTCTCAGTGCAGGGAAATGTAGTAATCACATTTATGCTACAGAAGGGGTCATCATTAGAGATGAGGTTAAAAATAAACTAGAGTATTCCTTTAGCTCTAATGTGCTAATGAGTGATAGAAAAATATAAGGATAGTATGCTATCTACAAGGACGCAAGTTTGTAATTCTTAAACACGTCTTGTCTGCTTAAATGATGAATGGCGAATTAGTGAAAAATAAAAATAAAACCAGAGTAACGCTGCCACACAGTGTTTGTCGATACATGTTAGCGCATAAAGCAACGCCTCTAAAGAGTGTGAAGTAGTCAACAATCTTCATCCACGCTCTTCCTGCCTATGCCTCTTACCGAGCAGGGACTGTAGAACAACAGCACGGTGAACACAACAGCATCTTAATCAAACCTAAGTAGCATAAATGAAATACAACTTGGAATTACCCTTCTTGCTAATGCTTCAAATCTATAAACGCTACGTTAGAGTCTCTCCAGCCAGGCTCCTCTCAGGCTCCCCAGGGCCTGCTACCGAAATCATTAAGCTACTGAATATCCTATAGCCTCTTCACTGACTGAAGGGTTGGCACTTTCTGCTTGGCAGCGTCTGCCTGTTGTGGGGAAATTATGAACCTGAGCTCACAAGCGAGCGTACACTGCCAGTCAAATTATGGCAGAGAGTGTGTTAGTGTTCTAACCCAGAGGGCATACATAACACTCAGTAGAAGCACCTGCAATTTGTCTTAAAGGACCGGTTTGGCCGAAAGTGATTTTTATGCAGTTTTTTTTAAAATCCTCAGCCCACACAAAGTTTGCTTCTTTAAAGTTCAGTGGAACGAAGGTAACAAAGTCAGAAACGTAGCATTGTGCAATACACACTTTGCGTCAGTTGGCTAAATAACACTATTCATTCAATCAATCATTCATTTATCTTCATCCTGGTCCGGGTTGCAGCGGATCAATGAGTATGAGGTGGGAAAATACCCTGGGATGGGACACCAGTTCGATCCCACTCTCATCCAATTTAGGGCCATCAATCTACCGCCTGGCATGTTTTCGGGAGGAAACCCAGAGGAAAACCCATACACAGTCACTGAGAATGTGCAAAGCTCCACAGAGACAGTAACCCAAGCTCAGGATTGATCAGTGAGGTGTTGACCCTATCCGCTGTGCCAGCATGCCACAAATAAAACTGTAACCAGATTAGCATCTGAATCTAATGGGCACTATTTCGACTTGTGGCTGCTTTAAAAAATGCTGCATCTTCGAGTCCGGTTTTAAACGTAACAGTGTGTCATAAACCACATAAGCGTGTCTTATAAGCTAAACTGGTGGATTGTCATAATTGCTTGTGCCATTAACTTCATAGCTCTAGTGCAAAATTAAAGAAGCAAACTTCAGACATGACTTAGCTGGACAAAAGAAAAATTGTGAACATTGTTGGTGTTGTATTTTGCCAAATTCTGTGGCAAAATTCTGTTGTTTATTGATTTACTCAATAATCAATTAATCAACAATCAATCTCGTTACTATTGATCCTTAGTAACTGCTGGTCAGGGTCTTGGTGGAACACTGGGCGTGAGACAGGAATACACTCTGGATGGGAAGTCAGTCCATGCCATTCACACCTAAAGGCTTTTTAGAGTCACTGATCCACCTACTAGAACATTTTTGGGAGGTAGGAGGAAACCAGAGAACCAGGAGGAAACCCTGCACTGCAAAAAAAATATCTTAGCAAGTAAAAATATCTTAATTATTCAAGCTTTAAATTTTCTGATTCTACTGACATACTATGTAGATTTGACTATATTCAAGACATTCAAGATATCTTTTTTTTTTTTACACTAAACGCTGCATCACTGCTTAAATCAATGCTTACATATTCTGCTAAATACTGAACTAATACATTAATCTTAATTATTGCAGTTGATGTGAATGTATCGTGCAGGACTACTTAATGAAAGGATGTAGACTTAATGAAAGTGCTGGAGAAGGAGCCAGAAAATGCCCACGGTTTCAGGGTTTAGCATCTAGAAGCCACCATTCGAAATCTGTGTGCCATTCTGCTCATGTATTCCATTTCACTCTCCGCTGCTCTCCCCGGGGACGCGCCGGCGAGGAAGACAGACCTCCTTCCAAACTGGGTCAGTGGAGGCCTTTGCACCCCATTCACCCAAGAAAAGTGAATTTGTAAGACATCCCTTGTACTGGTATGTGTTAAGGGAGCCTGGATGCCTTCATGGCTTTCTCAAGCTTTCTTCATGTCACTTGCCCAGGACGTGCATTTCGGTCTCACAAAATAATCTGTACACAGGTAAAGGGCTTAGTTTATTTTGTTGGGTTTTTTTGGACATTAGAAAAAGGACATTGAGGCCATTTGTCATGTAGTTATAATGTCACCAGCTTAGTGCAGTTATTGAATATATAACCAGTTATCAAATTTAATTTTGTCACATTATGTTCACATTATAGACGACTGGACTAAATAAGGATATGGCAAGTATACTGATAGACAGTATATATCTGACAATATATCAGATTTCAATGGTATATAAGCATTCTTAGGAGTTTAAGTACTTGGGGTCAACAGTCCAGAGTAATGGCGAGTGTGGGGAAGAGGTAAAGAAGCGAGTGCAGGCAGGTTGGAATGGGTGGAGAAAGGTGTCAAGTTCTGTGTGATGGAAAAATATCAGCGAGAATCAAGGGGAAGGTGTAGGAGACAGTGGTGAGAGCGGCCATGCTGTNGAGGCAGGAGTCAGAGCTAGAGGCAGCAGAGCTGAAGATGTTGAGGTTCTCTTTGGGAGTGACGAGGTTGGACAGGAGTGAGAAAATGGAATGACTGATAACAGGAGCTGTCTCGTGGGCGTTTCACAACATTAAAGGTAACTATTAATGGATAAAAATACATTATTCATTAATACATTATGCTGTGGTATAAGAGGAACAAAATTACAGAAAAATCGTACATAATACTAGTTACTTGTGTTTTCTATCTAGCTAACATTTTATTTATTTATTTTTTGTCTTCTATAACACTGCCTACTATATACGTTTCTTCCCCCAGGGTGTACTTTTATACGAAAATAATCAACAACAGGGTGTGAGTTATTGTTACCATCCCAAAATTCCCAATATCAGCATGTCCCAAAGTGATTTATTCCTCTTCCATGACAACAACTTGCCAACGCTGTACATTCGATCTGTTTATTAGTTATTTGTAATCATTTGTAACATTCATGAAAAAATTAGTTTTTGTTATCACTTATGTTATAGCAGCTTTAACATGAAAAGTCGTTCCCTCACTGACCTCTTTTTTTTCTTGAAGTTAATGAGGCAAAAAAAAGTGCAGCTTGTCATGTGACCTAAAAGCCACAAAGACTTCCTTGTGTCTGAAAACTTAACAGCTTTACCTCTGGTCATTACAAAATGCTGACATTGGAGACTCCTTCCATTTAAAAAAAAACATCAAGCATTCGCCATGCAAGTCCCTGTGGAAGTTGTTACTACGTTATATATTAGAACAAGCCCATTAACACACAGTAAACCTACGAGTTACCTTCTGTCAGAGCTTTTGTTATAGAAAATACCCAACACCTTCTGACCAATCAGATTCAAGAATTGGCACAAGATGTAACGTGTATGCAGCACCTCAGTTAAATATACAGTTCAGATCACGTTTCAGTGCGTGACCTTGACTCCATTATGACCAAAGAATTCATCAGTCTACTGTCTTGAATCGTCATTTATTACAAGTAAATGGCATCCTATAAATATCGTGGGAGGATAAGAGCTCTAAAAGGTTTGAGCAGCAGCATGCAGATGAATCACTCAGAGATGAAAAAGATGACTGCAGAGAGCCAAAGCATCAGGGATGGATGCGGGCCTCCGGTACGTTTACTTGGCGTTGTGACTTTGATCTTATGCATCACTCCTGTTTAAAAATGTGATCCTCCCAAAAGGTGTTTGTTGTAATCTGCACAGTGCAAGGTGCAAGAACGTAGCGCGCATATGGAGAAGGTAAAAATAGGCTGCTGAAAAAAAGAAAAGAACTCAGGCATTTGATCAAAAGTAACATTAAAAGACTCCCAAAGCATGACAAAAAGTTTACCAGTGAGCCTGTCTCGAGGGATTTAGCCCGGAAAGTTTTGACAGTCTGACCTAATGCTGAATTATAAATGACGCATATTTCAGTTTTTAAGCTTAAGACATTAACCCAAACTAGAGAAAGCAGTCACAGTAGAGCTTAGTCAGTACAGTTAGTACTGCAAAATATGTTTTCTCTCACAAAGTCTTGAGTAATTCTGCTGTGATCTCTGTACAGTTTGAGTGCATAAGTAATATCTTGTGCTCTCACTGAAGAATATCTGTTCCTGGAATTTCCACTTGATGGATGGATAGCTAATTAACATGAGCAAACCGAGTACCTGATATGTGTGAAATGAGGGAGAATATTTCAAGTCAGTGCACTAAGTAATTGCAGTCATATTGGTTGACTTTCTCCTTAAATGAGGAGATGAAGCTAGTGGGTGCAAGTGTTGAGGATGCAGAAGATAGGGATAGGTGGAGAGGGATGATTCACTGTGGCGACCCCTGAAGGGAAAAGCCGAAAGAAGAAGAAGAAGAAGAAGAAGAAAGGATCCCAGGCCGTGTGCTCAGGACCCTGTGCAGAACACCTATCTGTCTGGAGTGTTCACAGACATTTTCAACATATCTCTATCCCAAGCTGTCATGGCCTCCCACGTCAAAACAGCCACTATTGTGCCAGTGCCAAAACATGCTACAGCTATGGACCTCGGTGACTTCAGACCAGTTGCTCTCACCCCATCATAGCTAAATGTTTCGAGAGATTGGTCCTCACACATCTAAAATTCTGCCTGCCCTCAAAGTTGGACCCCCAAGCAGTTTGCCTATCGTCCTAACAGGTCAGCAGAGGAAGCCATCACCACTGCTTTTCACTCTGCCCTGACTCACCTGGATAATAGAAATTCCTATGTGAGGATGCTATTTATAGATTTCAGCTCAGCATTTAACACTGTCACTCCAGCCGAGTTGATAAATAAGCTCACACACCTTGGCATCAGTACCTCCCTCTGCAACTGGATAATTGACTTTCTCACAGACAGACCACAGTCAGCAACATGATTTCCTCCACCCTCACTCTGAGCACTGGTGTTCCACAGGGCTGTGTCCTCTCATTTACTCCCTGTACACCCACGACTGTGTTCCTGCTTATGGTTCTAACACCATAATCAAGTTTGCAGATGACACCGCAATGGTTGGCCTTATCAGCCATGATGATGAAATGGCCTAAAGGATGAGGTCCAGCACCTGGCAGACTGGTGTGCCAATAACAATCGGGTCCTCAATACCCAAAAAAACCAACGAACTTATTGTATCGCAAGTTATGGACTAGTTAAGGAGGTTTCAAGCATGAGATGATAAAAGGTTTCACATATCAGTGCAGAAAGAATGCGACTTTTGAAGTATTTTAATAATTAACTGTCATTATAGTGGATCTGGGGCAGGCCGACGTAGTGTTTTCGAAGTCAGTCAACACACTGCTATATCTTCATAATCTTCCTGACAGTCAGGAGTTTGGAAGCTGCTGTTTTCTTCATGAGCTGTTCAAAACAGAAAGTGTTGCCTTTGATAATGCTTTGGTACTGCAGGGAATGTCTAGCCTTGTCTTGTGGCGTGAGCACCTGCTCTAAAATCCAGCAGAATTATATCAGGATACATGGTGGTACTTAATAGTATTTCGATATTACAGATGATGCTAGATGATAAGTGAGGCAGAATNGGAAGTCTTGGGATTTACAATTCCACTCAGCCTTAATCACTAACCCACCACTTCCCACTGTGGCCATTCTCCTGACCAAACTTTCCATCTTTTTCCGCCCACTGTATTTGCATCCACAAGGCAAGAACATGCAAGACTTCATGAAGGCCTGCCCTAGTTTTAAGTTGCCTGTCTTCATGCTACAATTCTAATGATACAAGCAATATCATTATGTATTCTCACTTTTCACATTGAACTTAGTGTGAGTTCTGTTCTTAGAGTGATAACATGAAGGCTGATTCTTTTCATCTCGTCATTATGCACAGATCACCTGCTGCTTACTTGACGCTCATTACCCGTCTTGATGTTGTGCATTGTTGAACGGTATTTTTCCACGGACCAGGTATGTGTGGTCAAAGACAGGATCAAACAGCGCAGTGCTCCAGTGAAAAGCTCTGCATCTGACAGCGCTCGGCAAGGGAGTGTGTACTGTGACTTAAAATATTAAATAGAAACAGGCAGAATTAGCATAACAGCAATACCTGAGTCATGGAAAATGCTAGCTACAATGTCCTAGGGCCTCAGAGCTATCGGGAAGTTTCAGAGTTTCTTCTGCTCTGTTCAGTCAGAGGTTAAAAGTTCCCACTCTATGGGTTCTGTCAGTGGAGAGAAGAACTGGAGGCTACAAATATTTTATTTTTAAGCACTGCATCATAAGAAGAACTTGGGGCAAGGTTAGACTTAAAATTTGGGCCAAAGTCCAACCATGGTGGTCAGTCTTGGTATTTAAGGAAGAACTCGAGATGCACTGAAAATTATCAACTAATTTATTTATTCATTCAACTTTAGTAACCACTTCATCCTGGTTAGGGTTTTGGAAGGTGGTGGACCTCTGATGGTGACTGGGCAGGAGTTTGAAATTCCAATCAGATCTCACCTTATGTATAGAAAAAGTAAGATTATCGCATATATCATTACAAAATTGTTTAGATGTTTACAAGACGGACATTTACCTCATCAGCACCGTTAAAATCAACTTGATTTGAGCATAAATTTCCATCTTTTTTGTTGAGAATGTTCATCTAGCCTATGCGTCTCGCCTCAGATTACACTGTGGACAATAAACTGGGCAATGCCTGTTAAAGGTGAAACATGATTGGACCTTATTGTTTCTGTGATGCAGTAAATGTCAGTTCACGCTGCAGTTACAAGCAGATAATTAAAATTTTTTTTTACCCTTAACAAGTGTGGGTGCCGGACTACCGTTGCGGATCGCTCCGGCTCATTTTAACCCAGTGAATCTGGAGCCTATCCTCAGAACATTGGGTGCAAGCCAGGAATACACCATGGAGTAGGTTACGTGGTAAGACATTGATGCGCCAATGCACCGCAGTCTCCTTATTATAAAAATAATATTTTTGGCACATCATTATCCATCTTAAAGCCAGAATTTTGGACTGCAAGTTTGAGGCAGAGGAGCTTTGGTGCAAATGAACCAAAGGCATTAATGAACTGGGGAGAACAATTCCCCACCATGTAAGCACCATCATCACTGAAGTCATTATCTACTAGACAGTACTTGTTTTCTGAAGGTCATGTCCCAATTCATTTATGCTCTGATGGACAAGA
Source organism: Pangasius macronema (assembly GCA_037577455.1). NCBI lineage: Eukaryota > Metazoa > Chordata > Actinopteri > Siluriformes > Pangasiidae > Pangasius > Pangasius macronema. The sequence goes on from CM074961.1 coordinate 4,883,250, forward strand.
GACTCCATTATTTTAAAATTTTTGGTTAGGTTAAATTTCACAACATTGCATCATGAAGCAAAATCTGTCTCTATTTTATCTGTATTAAATCACTGCTCATTTATATTACATGCTCATTTATATTATATTATATCGAACGTTCTGGCCCTTTTACCCCAAACTTGTTTTGGTGTGAACAACTTAAAAGTTTTCTTCAGCTCAGTTTGCTTTGACAGAACACTCCACTTATGCTGGAATGGCACCAATCAAATATATGTTGGTCCACTAAGATCAGTCTTGGCCCTTGTCCAAAGGGTTCCTTGTTTCAATCCTGAGCTTGGGTTAGTGTTTGTGTGGCGTTTCACATGTTCTCTCCATGTCTGCATGGGTTTCCTCCAAGTTTTCTAGTCTCCTGTGGGTTGATGGCTCTAAATTGCCCTTAGGTATGAATGTGTGTGTGAGAACTGGTGTCTCATCAAGGGTTTCATGCCCAGTTTTCCCAGGATGGGCTCCAGATCCGCCGGATACTGAAGATGAATGAATGAATGAATGAATGAATGAATGAATGAATGAAAACTGGCATCCCATCCAAGATATATGCCTGGTATGCCCGGGATTGGACTCTGGATCCACTGGTTACTGAAGCTGAATGAATGAATGAATGAATGAATGAATGAATGAATGAATAAGTGTCATCTCATCCAGGATATTTTCCCATTTCATGCCCAGCGTGCCTGAGATTGTGCTCCAGATCCACTGGTTACTGAAACTGAATGAATGGATGAATAAATGAATGAGTGAAGGAATGAATGGTGAAGTGGCATCCCATCTAGGATGTATTCCCAATTCATGCCCAGTGTTCCTGGGAATGGGCTCCGGATGCATGCACCAGTTACTGAAGCTGAACAAATGAATGAATGAATGAATGAATGAAGAACTGGCTTTCAATCCAGGATATATTCCCACTTCATGCCCAGTATGGATCCAGTGGTTACTAAAAATGAATGAATGAATGATTGAAAGAATGACTGAATAACTGCATCCTATCCAAGCTGTATTCCCGCTTCATGCCCTGTATTCCCACCGTTCTTCACCTGTTACCGAAGACGAATGAATGGGTGAATATCCATCCTCTTCATCTAATAACTTTTTGAATATTCTGTGGAGGCCAATACAGGGTTATAGTGTTGATAACAAAATGCAGCCATTCCATCACAAAGGCTCAGGGTCATGGTGGCTCCAGAGCCGAGTCCAGGAATCCTAATTGAGAAAACTCTCAGAGTTGTTGTTGGTGTGGTGAATACTTTATTCAGTTACATCTTACTAGACTTGGTATGAAGTTACTGTTGCGGTCAACACCCCTGACAAACGACATAATTCTTCCTTGGCACCTTTACTGCTTGAGTGCACAAACATGATTAAGAACACAAAAGAAAAATATATCTCATGACACAACCCTACTTAACACACACTCTCACAACTGATTATTACGTTATGCAGCGCCAGTCTATTTCTGGTTTGGTATATTTAATTATTTTACTGTATTTCATCATGAGCAAAAGTGGCTTGTTGATCATATGATTATCATTATTGGTAATATTTATGATAATACGATGATGTGACAACTCCCTCATATACACACACACACACACTTTCCCAACACACACGTATTATTATTCTGATTAAACCTACACTTTGTACATTTTTATCTCGAATATCTCGCCATTACCAAGAACATGCCTACTCTATCTTTATCTTTATAAAAAAAAAGATTTGCTTCCATCTCTGTGAAGACAACTCTGTGTGTCTATTTAAAAACCTGACAAAAAGCTCACCTCTAGAACTGTCTGTGAGCTGTTTGTGGCTTGAACAGTCATCTAAGAGCCTTCACCAACTATGCTACTCTTGGAGCACACTTCAGAAATGGATATGAACATTAGTTTTCACAAAGCGCCTTCCAAATAGCTGGTTCCTATTGTGCTGTTGAGTTATTGCTGATGCTGTCGTGGCTAAAACAGTCTTTTTCATTTTACTTCCTGGGCCTAATTAATGGAACAACACTAATGTACATCAGAAGCCAATTACATTAATATGGCGCCTCAGACTATAGGCGTAGGTCTGATGCTTAAGTCGGGAGAACACGAAGCAGTTCCATTGTGTATGGAAATTAATAAATGCAATAACACAATTATTTAGAGTACATGATGGTTGGAAAATAATCATGGGGTTTTTTGTTTTTAATTTGTTTGTCTCCAATTAACAGCGACTGTTAAAGTAATTGCGTTTTTAATGATATTGTAGAGTGAAATTGCTTTTTTTTTTGCTCCGTAGGGAACAACTGGCCCGGGTTTAAATACAAGTCCTGTTGTTGAAAGTGTTTTATTGTGTTCATCGATTTTATCTTATCGGTAATAAACATGATGGTGTCCTTTTTGACCAAGTGCCCGAGTTATAGCAGTTATCTCTGGATTAAAGGACAAAAACTGAACCATTGTTAATGAGCAGTAGACATAAATGGGGTCATTTTGCAGGATATCAGTGAGATTGTACTAACTAGCCACCATTAGCTTGTATTAATTATTGAAGCTTAGTATTAGCAGGGGTGGATGATGATTATTATAAATGATTAATTTATTAGCTATGCCCACCATAAAAGTAAAAGCTTCAATGTGTTTGCTCAGTCTCATATTATGCTTAACCATTGAACCAGTCTAACGTTTTAACTCAAGACAAGCGATGATGTGCTGAAGCGCATTAATACAGACTATGGAAAATAAGCAAGTACTAGAATCCCTGTGAGGGGGCGACTTTATGCAAGCATCATCTTTACCCTCCCTGGATGCGTCGTGGTTGCGTCCTCAACAAAAAAAAAAAAAACGCAAGCTGTGAGCGGTGCTGTTTTCTCATCGCACTTAAAGACGTTATTTGTATCTTGAGCGTCTTGATTTTCACTCTGGGAGTGACTGCATGTTGTGCTCACATTAGAGTCTTCTAACAGCATTTGTGCTGCACTGGGTTGGATTTTGCTCACTGCTGATTATGGAAATAATGTCTAGTAAGCATTCAAGTTAGCAGTTCAGTAGGAGGAAGGATTCAGAAAAGTGTAGAAACACTGAGGTGCTTTACACCACAGAATAATATACCATATGTGCACCAATTTGGACGTAATACACTTAAAGTCAGTAAAGGCCCCTGGAGGTGGTGCACGAGACAGCCAGGCTTTTCTTGCTTAAAAGAAACCGTGAATGAAAAAGCCCTGGTAGCCCGAATATATAAACTGCTTGTCCCAGATACCCAGACTAGCAATCTATCCACCCCTGATTTTAACCATACTGTATTACTTCAAAGTCTGAGACTCTTCAGGAGAAACAGGAATATAGCTAACCCTAACCCAGCTAGCATTAAACCAATGGTATTGCGTTATCAGCTACCATCAATCAGTTACCCAACTCTACATTAGCATTTTGATGCACCATTATCACTGTACATTTATCAGTTATCTATTTATCTCATGATGTCATGGGATATTTCACCCTTCAATTCTAGTTTGAATCTTTAAGGGGTCTGTTAGCATTAAACCTGCGGCATTGTGCTAATCAGCCACACAGTATTAGCTATCTGAAAAATACTGTTGTCAAAATGCTAACATAGAGCTGCAGTAAACAATACTAATGAAAAGCTAATGGCTGATTAGCATATAGCATACTCAATCTAAAATATAGGGGTGAATTATTTCATTACAATTTGAGATAGCTGAACAGTCTTATGTGGCTAATAATTAGTAAAAACTTGTGGTGGCTCATTAGCAAAATTCCATTTAGTGTATTGTTATCTGGGTCACTATAGATGCTAACAATGCTAAAAAAAATTTTAGGGGGTGAAATATTTCACTACAGTTTAATAAGCTAATAAGATTTATTATTAGCATTATAACTTGTCAGATAGCTAATATTACATCAAGGGAATTGTGCTAATCAGCCACTATTAGCTTTTACCACACAACATATGTTTTTGTATAAAAACAGTTTTTTGTACAGTTATCTGTGGTGTTAAATGATATATGTAACTGACTATTTCAAGCTAGGCTGAAGGTCAGTTAGCTAGGATCAGTTAGCATCATACAACAGAGACAATTAGCTTGCATTATTGATTAGCCTTGAAGTATAGGAAGTATTGCTTTAATGATGGGATGCTCTAGAGAAACAGGATGTGTATAGTTGTTTATGAGGTAATGTGCTATGATAGCATGCTAAAATCAAAATTTTTTATTGAACAGAAGCTAAAATAGGTATAGATATCATTACTACTGGAACTGTGCTAACTGCCACCAATTATCCTTCATTCGCAGTTATCAATAATAGCACTGATGACCACATAGTATAGCTTAAATCATGGGTATTTGAAATGAATCAGGGTTGCTGTTCATGCTGCAGGATTAAATTTCACAGCTGTTGGCTATCAAGTACCCTTAAATTGTGTGTCTAGTTTAGTGTTTTGTAATTGGGTAGGGTAAGAGGTGAACAAGCTGCCATTAAAGGAAAATGCCACCCTGAAACACATTGTCTGTGGTTATGTTTAGTGAATTTGGTGCTAATTTGTTGGTTGGTTATTTGTTGTTGTTCGGTGATTTGTTATTCCTGTGAGATGTTAGCGGTTGTGTGCGGCACTGGTTTCACAGGTTAACACAGTTACAATGCCGTTTAACAGGTATCGACCTTCTCAAATGTAAGAAATAATGGATGTTTCGCTATTAGTGCCGAAAAACAAAAGGTCAAGAGCTTCTTTTCGCACTTACCATTTTCCAACGTTCAATATCACATTAATGAAAATCCAGCGTTGAAGAATTGGACACATTGCAAACATTAGACTCAAGGCTGTACTGAGTTACAGCAGAGACACAGCTAGTTAGTGATCTGAGAGATGATGAGCATGAGGGTGGTGACGGTGGTATTAGCATGAAAGTAAAAGCTTTGGAAGCTGATCTGTATGAGCAGAGTGTACAGATGAGGAGGTGAGAAAGCTTGACAGACCAAAGCGCCGCTGCATCACTGTCTTTAGACATGTAATAAATGTTACTTAGCTTACCCCAGAAATGGGAAGCTGGAACTCAGAATGACATCATTTTCAAGCTCCATGCATTTCAGGTACAAAGTGGGGGAAAAAACATGGACGCCACCATGTTTGTTTTTTGTTAGCAACACGCTAGCCAGCTAACTACGAGGAGTAATATATATTTTCCTCCTTAAAAAAATGATCCGTATAGATCCGTAATGTTCGAGATTTAACCAGAGAATATGTCTGTATGTTAAATGATCTAAAGCAGATAAGATGTGCTACTTTGTTTACTGCTGATTCTGTGAGCAGCCATGTTGATTTGGCGTCACTTGCTGAACTCGGAAGAACTTTGAGGAGTAGTAAGTTCCCGAGTAGTAATTCCGAGTTTTCTTTGGGTTCTTCCTGCTCAGAGGTTGGGAATTATGATTTAGGACCTTTAGTCAGATGCATCATTAATCCCAGCGGCACAGTGAACTTGTCATTGTGTACTTATTGTGTACTAATGTCTTTTAATCTCATCTCTTAGATGGCTGTGACAGTCCACTGGTGTCCGATCTCCCGCAATCAGCCTTCAGGAGTTCATCTCAGCTGTCCAACAGCCACGGACCCGGCTATGCCAAACTCAACAGGAGAGATGGTGAGTACAGTGTTCTGTTTACTATCAGCTCCATCGCACAGCTTTTCAGTCATCCAGGGTAGTTTGACAGTTTCCTTGCAGTAAGTCTCTGTGAATGATTGTGTTTGTTAAACATTTGGTCGTTTATCCGAAGCCTCTGAAGTGATGCTGAAATTTGCTCAAGGTTGCCTTTCCTTCCTACTGGACACCTCCTTATTATCCACATTCTTCTCATTTAATCTTGTTGCTCGCTTGGAGTGTCCAGAGGACAAGATGGGAGTCTTACACACTTAGACTGCTTCAGCTGAGCAGGTTGCATCATGCGTTATACAGATCTGGGGATGTTTCCCCATGAAATCAGGTTGCAACTGGAAACCTGTACAGTTCATTTGAAAACTTTCTCAGTGTTTTTCTAGCTGAAATCATGGGAGGCTTCATTTTGGGCGTCCAGATTGTTTGCATGGAATTAACCATCTTAAAGCGGATTATTTTTGGACTTTCGTCGAACCAAGCTCGACGGTGCCACCAATGGACATTTAAAAAAAACAAAAAAAACACCGAATGGTATAAAGAAGAGGCTGGGGCTGATTTCTTTCTTGTCCAGGCTGTTGACTCATGTCTTAAATATGCACCTTACCAACTTCAGATGCTGAACAAAGTCGATTTTTAGTTAACATTCTGTCAGCAAAAGAAAGGAATATGTCATTACTCTACTCCTTACTCTACTCAGTGCCTTGTTAGGCGTAATTTGGACGACTACTTAGAGAGTACCTCAAAATTGCGTGTTGATTGTGTTAATCCATTTGTGCTGAGACATATAGTGAATACGGCTTCCCTTATTATCAAACACTGCAGTGAGCTGTAGAGGCGTTTGCTGAATAGCAGTAATGAATCCAACCTCTCTCTCTGCATTAGTGTAGGATAAATGCATGGACTCAGTGGGCTCATTTTGCATCACCCAGGCTATAATTGCGTTATGTATACACGTTTCTACCTGCATGTCAGAAACTCTGAAAATGTCACTGACTCGGGTGAGAGGGAGGCGTAATTGTTTTTGCCTACGGATGCCGTCATTTAAAAGGGTCTGGGTTTTATTTCAGGGTCCATCCGAATGTGTCGATTTCTGGTTCTAGCTAGTGAGCGCTATTCTTATTTTCTTACCAGCACACGCAAAAACACACACACACACACACACACATATATATACAACTCTCCACGGGATGAAGTGCAGCACACTTCAAAGGCAGGTTTCTGCAATGCTGCTGAAGCCTGGATGTGAAAAAAAACAAAAAGGAAAATGTCACCTTTTCCTCCTTACACATGTATTTCCTGGCTGGAGGCTTCTGCTAATGCATCACTAAACTCTAGGCCAGTGATTCTGCTGATCCTGGAGAGCTACCTCTCCTCAGAAAGAAACCACTTTCTTACCTAGAATTGTGTAGGAAGATTTTCAGGAATCGCTGGGCATTGCTCTCTAGGCATTAGCTTGAATTGAACAATAAAATCCATCCAGTAGAACTAATCAGAGAACAAAGATTGTTGCGCAAGGACGATATGAAAAAATTCTAATAAATATTTTATGATATTTAGGAAAACTGGCTGAGAATCAGATTTGTCCAAGTTTGTTTCCACATAGAAAGGAGATTATGATGTTTTAGCCAAAACACAATAAATCTGATTTAAATATTAATTTCAAATATGAAGAGAATCAGGATTTTAAACAAATAAACTTGTAGAATAATAAATCGTTTTATTTTTTAATGCCCTAGAAACTACTCAAATGGCCTAGAAAATCTCTACAACCTCATTAAAAGACAGAATATGCATGGCATTGCTAACACACTCGCATGCTCCTAGCAAGCAACGCTAGCTCAGATTTGAGGGACACACACGTAGGATTTCAGTATCCAGAGTCCCAAATTGCAAATATACACATTTCAGCGGTGTATCTAACATCAGTCAAACCTTACAAGATGAACTAATAATAAATAATATTTTACTTATCCCTTTTATATTATTTAGGTTAGCAAGCTAGGTAGCTTAGCATGTGGTTTCTGCGACTAAAGGTTACTGGGACATCCTCTAATCTTGGATGTGATGGGTTAAAATCCATGGCTCTTATTCGTTCATTCATTCATTCATTCCTTCATTCATTGGAGCATTCCCTAAATCAGGAAGTATCAAGTTTAATTTAATTTTCAAGTTTAATTTATTTATATAGCGCTATTTATAACAGCAGCAGCTGACCAATGTGCTTTACAGCATAAAATACAATAAGTAGTAAATAAAACATAAAGCTAATAAATAAAATCATAACTAAAACCAAATTACATCAATAAGTCTATTTTAAATATAACAAAATATAAGAAATAAAACCCGGATTACCATCAAGTCCAAAACCGAGATGGAACATGAAGGGACATTGAAAGCGATGGAGAAGTAATGTGCTTTGAGTAGAGATTTAAAAACCTGTAAAGTCGGAGCAGATCTCACATGAACTGGTAAGCTATTCCAGAGTTTAGGGCCTAAAACAGCAAAGGCACTCTGTGTTCCCCCCTTTTCTTTAATTTAACTCTAGGAACAGTGAGCAATCTAAGATTACCGGATCTAAGAGCTCGAGCAGGGTTATGTAAGGAAAGCAGTTCAGATAGATATGAGGGAGCGAAGTCGTTTAAAGAAGTTGTTTAAGGAAGTATTGGTCTGTATTTAAATAGAAAAAAACTGTATTTGTGTTAACTGTATTAACAGTGACTTTGGTGTGGACGAGTGGATATGCAAATGAGCGGCCATTATGTGAAGGTGGATATATTAATGTGTCTATGTTAATGCACTTAACTAGCTAACCGGCTTGCCTTACTGTATTAAATTGTGTTAGCTACCATTTTATAGCCTATGTATTAACTAAAACAGCACTCCGGAGCTTTTACTAGCCTGGAGGGCTAACTAGCTAATGAGCTAATGAACGTTTCCACTCCTGATTGAAGCTGCATTACATAAGGTTGCATACTGTTATACATTAGGTTATTTAACCAACAAACCTTAGGCTTGCTCTTATTGGCTGATGACTGTAAAATAGCAACACTCCATGTGGTAAATAATGCGAGACAAAGCATTCACAAAGCAGTAGCAATGAAACGATTAACACTACTGAATTTTCATAAATTAATAATGAGCAATGTTGATTTCTTTTGAAAGGTTAAATAAAGGCAGATGGCTGAAAGAAACTTTTTTTTTTCATATTTTACCCACAGTGGATTTTTTTTTATTGTGTAGTTTAGTGGAATGAAAGCTAGATAGCATTTGTGCTCATGACACCAAGCACACACTCGGTGACACCTACTGGTATGTTTCTGGGAGGTGGGAGGAAACCGGAGAACCAGGAGGAAGCCCATGCAGACACGGGAGTAAATACAAAACACAGACAGGAAACTGGGCGCAGGATCGAGCCAGGGACGCTGCAGGTCTACTGCAAAACCCTCCATCCTGAAGACTAACCCATGTCAGAAAACTGAGAGTTACAGCTTTCCCTGTCCCAAAGCACTGAGACTGGAGACTCCTTCCAAAATTGCTAAATAAACATCTTAACAGTTACTCACGTTTTTAAAAATCCCTTTCTATGAGCTTCTGCCATGCATGTCCATGAGGAAGTAGAAGGAGTGCATTAGTATAAACCTGTGATTTGTGGTGAAGTCTGCAGTATTGAAAATGAAACGTCTTCTGACCAATCAGAATTGAGTAATTAGTAAAGATCTGCCTTTAAAAAAAAACCCTTGATGACCGTACATGATTGCTTCTTTTAAAAAACCAGCCTGGGCTAGTAAAGTCAGATTAATCTGCAGGATAAATAAGCAAACCTGTTCTCATTATGGCCTCTTGTCATAATTCTGCAGGTCTGCTCAGAGTTATTACTGCCATCATCAGGCCTCTCATTATCAGCCTGCGTAATAATGTGCGTACGTTCGACTGTCAGACTACCGAAAGGTTTATTTGTGTTCTCACTTGAGCAGCTGAGTGGAAAATATTGTGAACGGTTTGATTAGAGGAGCCTTGACATTTGATGACATTTGATGCAAGGGCAAAAACAAAAAACCCAAAAAGAAAAAGTAAAAAACAGATTTCAGTCTTCAAGGAGATTAATATTAATATGTGTTAATCTACAGGTTTCCACCTTACAGAAATGTAATAAGGTCTCTTAGGGATTATGATGCTCCTCACAACAGGCACTGATTTGACAAGTACCTTGGGTTGATATATATATATATATTTTTTTTTTGGTTTGGTTTTTTTTAAGGTCTGGTGTCATTTGGCTTGTAGAGGTTTGGGGTAAACATGTATTTTCCAAAGGCAATGTCAACAAAGAGGCAAAAACGCTGTAGAGGTTTCATGTTAGGAGGTTGCCATTGATTTCAAAGACACATGATAATGGGTAAAAATCTGTAATAAAAAAANAAACATTGCATTGCCATTCATTACAGGTTGTTAGGTGTCTGTGAAGACTTGTGGTTATCCAGGTCAGGTTCATATGTAGCTCATATTACACCACAGCTCTGCTCTGATTGGTCAGACAGGAGTTCTAGCTGTAATTTACATTTACATTTATAGCATTTGGCAGCCACCCTTATCCAGAGCGACTTACATTTATCTTATTTATACAACTGAGCAATTGAGGGTTAAGGTCCTTGCTCAAGGGCCCAGCAGTGGCAGCTTGACGGTTCTGGAGATCAAACTCATGACCTTCTGATCAGTAGCCCAACGTCCTAACCACTGAGCTACCACTGCCCATTTAATTACGCTAACTGTAATTTAAGCGCTAGGTTTGCATGTGCATATCCTAATCATTCTTGTTTCTATATAATAACAGCTAATGCATGGGACTTGTATGGCAGACGTGAGGGGATTTGTGAGGGGATCTCCTGTGCACAGTACTCTTCAAGGCATGCCACAGTTTCCAATAGTCTTCATTTAGTTCTGGGGTCTAACTGGGCTGTTCCAAAACATTGATTGCCTTCTTCTGCTTTGTTGACTTGGATTTGTGCTTTGGGTTGTTATCCTGCTGGAAGCTGAACTTTTTCTTCATCTTCAGCTGTCTCACAGGTGCCTACAGTTTTCTTTTTTTTCCCCCCAAAATAGATTGGTATTTGGAGCTATCCATGTTTCCCTATATCTTGAATAGAGCTCCAGTCACAGCTAAAAAGATGGAGGCTGACACTACTGCAGCTCCATAATATGATGCTGCCACCACCATGTTTCACAGTGGGTATAGTCCTTTTTTTGGGGGGTAATAATCTGTCTTGTTTTTGTTTTACGCCCATAAAGTTCTACATTGGTCTCATCAGATCATCACACATTTGCCACATGATTTGGGGTGATTTCCGTCTAGCCACCCTTAGCCCATAGCCCATAGCCCAGACATGTGAAGAATATGAGAGATTGTTGTCTCGTGCAGGGAGTGACCAGTTTTTACCAAATGTTCCTGCAGCTCCTTTAATGTTGCTTTAAGGCTCTCTAAGTCTTCATCTTGTCATTTTGTTAAATCTGGAGGGACTTCCTTAGCAATAGTCCCCCATTTTCTCCACTTGGAAATATGCATCCTGTCACAATTGGTTACGAGTGTCAGCCCAATGATTCATAACCATTTCCCTTCTTCTTCTTCTTCTTCTTCTTCTTCTTCTTCTTCTTCTTCTTCTTCTCCTCCTCCAGTTGTACTGAAGATCTGGAATCTCTCATTTAAACCCTGTGTCTGGGTCTGGGTTCACATCTTTGACTTGATGATGTTGACATGGCATGGCAGGCCTCCCTCTCTGCTTAGACATGGCGGTTAGCAAATGTGGTATAACATTTAAAAGTATTATATCTATGGCATGAAATAGTGACCAAGTGACACCGAGGTGACTGAAGTATGAAAATGGACTGAGCAGTAAGATTAGATTTTGAAATGAAATGATCTTTTAATCAGAATCTCTCTTTTTTTAGTGACCCCTGTTGAGATAATTGTGAATTATGAATTGGGTTTACCTGGGTTTTCCTTGTCATTACTAAGCGCTTTATCCTGGTCAGGGCGCTGGTGGATCTGGAGCCTCTCCCGAGAGCACTGGAAGTGAGGCAGGAATACAATTTTGCGGAACTCCAGTCCACGAACACCACATTCACACTCTACTGGCAAGTTAGAGTTGCCAGTAGACCTACCATATCAATAGCTCAGGATCGAACCGGGGGCCCTGGAGCGTTGAGGCAGCAACGCTTCCTGCTGCACCGCTGTTCAGCCCTTAGCTGTATTTAGTCATTAGCTAAATTTACATTCATTAACATCATCCTAGGATAATCACAGTGACTCAGTGCGATCATCATTTCTGTAGCGTAACACCTCCAGCAATCGAGCTTTGCATTAATGGCTCTTCCAACTAGCAGATCAAATATTCATCTGTCACAGGGTATTTTATCTTCGCTGGTTTTAATGTTGGTGTTTACTGTTAAAAGAAGACCATACATCAACCTCAGTGTGGCTTCATGTCTACTAATTTATCTTCTATGGAAAGAAATGAACAAAAACAAATCAAAGGTGTTTTCAATTTGCATTTTTAAGCGTTAACCCAATACACTCCCCTTAGAAACGTGAAGACACAGACATAACAGTGTTACAATACTCCTCTAGTATTAGAGAATTCCTCTTTTCTGGTCTCAAGCTTGTGCAGGTGGAAAAGGGGTAAATTATTGATGAGAGCGAGGCCAGTTCATTAGAAACGCATCTGCTCTTCATGAGAACACTGTTTGCCATGCCAGGCTTTCGTCAAGGATGATTTACCAGCTTCTGTAAAAGGGCAATAAGCAACAACACATTTTTAACTTGTGCCTCTCCTGCAATTTTGCATAATTTGATAATGCTTATATTTAAGATGATTGCAGTTCCTTCAGATCTTTTATTTGATGCTTTTCTAGTAAGATATCCCTGCACATTTATCAAGTCCACTCCAAAGTGGGCCGACATGGGCCACGGGGTCGGGTGATTTGCCGTCACAAATTGATCTTTGTCCATTTCTCACCAGCTTCGAGATTAAATGTCAGTGCTGGTTTGCGTGTGTGGGATCAGGTGACAAAATATGGCAACTTGGATGACTAAAGGGCCATGGGATCACCGCTCATCTGCCCTCATCCATGACCCGTTATTAACCCTAATTGCTTCGCTCACCCCGTGGAGCAGCTTCTGGTCAGAGAAAGATGCCACAAAGCCGAGACTTTATTATAGTTTTTAGCAGAGAAGTGATGCAGCTCATTTTCAGTAAGGTTAATGCACCTTAATTGCTATTTAAAGGATCACTGGAAATGGAAATGGAAATGATTGACATTTTTGGTGTCGAAACGTTTGCTTTTCTAGCTAGAGATAAAAACTCTTCGTTTAAAAGTTCTCAGGAGCTTTAATATTGATTCAGAGAAAGGCANCACATGCTAGCTACTGACTAACAAATAATTTAGATAGCTAGCCTATCATGTAAACACTGGACATGGGTCAAAACTGTTTGTCAACCGTTCCCTCAGATCTGTTGGTAAATTACGAAGAAAAGACTCCCAACGTATTACATTTTTAGTGATACGTAATTAGTATGCTTAAGTAACAACTACAAACCCATACTGTCACAGCATGAAGTCACATTTACAGTACTGCCTGACAAAAGAAAGAACATTGTATATCTTGTCATCAGTTAGTTGTAGATGTGGGCTGTTGTAAGTGTCTTCCGCAGGTGCACAGAAGTAGAGTATGGCCTCTGTATTGCATCATTGCAAATGTCAGCCTTTTTAGTGACTGGCTGAGCAGTTACATCACATACAATGTCTGTAAATCAAATCTTTACACACAGTGACATCATAAACTTATTGGGTTAAGATTCAGTCCCTGGAGTTCATGGCAGCCTGTCTTTTCCAGAGTTACCCCAGAATAAAGTTTGAAACAGTGGCAAGAAAACAGGATATCCTTGTGTGCTTGCCAGTGGGTTATTTAAAGGTCTGTGGTTGGTTGATAGCAATGTCAGTCAAATGGGCACTTAATGGGAATGTAGGCCACAGTTGGTGACAAGTACTGAAACCTCTAGTTGTAGCTATGAGTCAGGTTTTCAGTACTATATATAAATATGACTATGTCAGGTATTTGCTAACTTTGCTAAGGCCCAGTTGCCCAATCTTTGAGGTGTAAAGTAACTGGGTGTGGCCAGTGCATGTCTACATCATATTTTGGAATAAACAAAGTTAGGTAATTTTGCAGAATTGAATCAAGGTTGATGTGGGATTGATCAAGAACATCAGTGGAAGCAGGTGTAGTTGGACAAGAGCGTCTGCAGACGTTGATATGGATTGGTCGAACGTGTCTCTGGGAGTGGGTGGCATCGGTTCTAATCATTGTTAAATTTGGATGTGAACACCGTTGTAAAGTTGTCAGCATAGCAAGTTATGAGTTGAAAAAAGTAAACAGATATGTGAATATGTGAACATGCGAACAGATTCCAGAGTGTTGACTAAATTGGGAGCAACCATCTGTATGAAAATTTTATCCTACAGTCTGTAAGAGTACAGATCCTTGGAGGATGATGCACGATTCGTTGTCAGGTTTTAAGATGAGGGTGACTGCACTTTCTCTAGTTAGGATGCTGATGCTGAATTTTAAAAGCCCAAGGCTCTGCATTTCTGTTTACTCTTCTATAGCTCCTGTGTCTTCCCCCTCCTTTTTCCACTACCTACTCGTCTCTCAATAATGAGCAAAGGTCAATGTGTTTGCTCTTCCCCTCGTTTCAGTGTCAGCGGTAGCATCTGCGAGCAAAGTATTACGACTGGCCTTTCAGTGCTGTCCTAAATGCCAAAACAGGCTTGTTATTCTACCATAAATATACCTAACCAGTATAAACAGTGAACAGTGAATGAGCGCTGCATCCTGATAAGGGCTGGTATTATGCGGGAGAACATGGCAGTGAGGTCTGTGCCATATGCAAATCAACTGCGTGATTAATGGACTTGTCAGGTCTCACATGTTTTAACTGTTGAAATGATACCTCAGCATAAATTAGCTACTATCTGCAGTGCACTTCTGCTTGAAGTAACTCAGCTCCGGTCATAAAAACTGGTAGTACAGAATTAACTTTTTTAAGTAAAGTAATTTTAGATTCAGATTTTCATGGTGTACATCATCATGCTGGTAGTTCTCTGGTGACTCTAACAGGTATTCTTTGTACTAATCAGGCAGCGATCAAACTCTGCAGGCCTGAGTCGATTACAAAAAATGTATTGGGTGGGATTGTACAAGAGTGTTTCAGAAGCAGGAGGGATTAGCTGAGAGTATCTGTGGATGTGGGTGGGATTGGTCAAGAGCATCTTCAGAAACTCGTGGGATTAGGGGTGTAGGGGTGGGACTGGTCAAGTGTGTCTGTGGAAGCAGGTGGGATTAGTCAAGAGTATTTGTGGAAGCAGCTGGTTGATTAAGAGTGTCTGCAGGAGCTGGTGGGATTGGTCAAGAGTATCTAGGTGGGGGGACTGGTATAGAAAGTGTGCAGAAGCAGGTGAGATTGTTCATGCAAGTCTCCAAAGTGGGAGTGATTAGTCAAGAGCATCTGCAGAAACTGGTGGGACTGGTCAAGGGTGTCTGCGGAAGCTGATGGGATTGGTCAAGAGCATGTAGGCATGGGGGGCTGGTCGAGAGTGTGTGTGGAGGCAGGTGGGATTGGTTGAGAGTGTCTGTGGAAGCAGGTGGGTTTCATTAAGTATGTCTGCAGAAGCAGGTGGGATTGGTTAAAAGTGTCTTCGGAAGCAGGTGGGATTAGTTAAGAGTATCTGTGGAACTAGGTAGGATTGGTCAGCAGTGTCTTTGGAAGCTGTTAGACTTGGTCAAGAGTGTCTGAGGAAGTGGGTGTGATTGGACAAGAATGTATGGGAAGCAGGTGGAATTGGTCTGTGGAAACAGGTGGGATTGGTCAAGCATGTTGAAGTGGGCAGGACTGGTCAAGAGCATCTGTAGAATCAGGGAGTGGGCAATAGTTTTTTGCTTATGGCTGATAATCGGTGAAAAGTTAAAAGGTATTGAATTTTCTGGGGACTTGGGTCTGAAAAAAGCACTTGCCAGTGCTTTCTCCAGCTGCTCAGATTGATTTATCTCAGTCCATCTGTTTCTCAATTTCTAATGTGCTACTTCTTTGGCCTATGCTAGATACTGTGGAAAAGGTACAGTTCCTTACATTTTCACCACCTCTGAGCATGTGAGCTTTCCAGCTTCTCTTCATTTCAGCATGATATAGGAGGCAGGATGTACAGTGTGGTCATGTTCTCCCCTGTGGTATTTATCGTTGGCTCTCTTCTGGTAGAGAAATCATAGCATTGGTAGTGCCCTGTTCTTTTCCATTGTTCATGTGTTGATATCATGATATGATAAAATGGATTAGCTCTTGTTTAGAAAGAGTGAGCTAAAAAAGCATGAAAAAAAAAACCACAAAGAGAGAGGCTGGCAACTTACATAAACTTACGCTTCTGCCTGAATGATGTCTGGTGAAGAAATGCTGCTTCTTTCAAATTCAGCCCAATTCTTTTAATCAGCATTGTGAATCAGATCTCAAGCAAATGCTACCCAACATTGCTCCCTACTTCGAATGGAAGACAGGAATGGTGAAGGTATTATTGTGACCACAGTAGCAGTATCACAACAATCATGTGTGCTAAACATCAATATTTGCTAAGTGATTATCAGCACATCCCTATGCCACAGTAAAGATCTCAATTAAATTATATTCTTAACTAACAACAGGTGTGAATGGGACACTGTGGAGTGTTGAAATCAGCAGGACTGTGGAAGGCTGTTCCTTTCAGGGCAGGATTTAAAAAGTCCTATAGGGAAATGGACTCTCTTAATACACTGAGCCCTGATGGATTTGGAATACCAATGAAGCTCAGTGAAGGAAAACCTGTTAGACAATGAACACTGAGGGAACCGAACACATTTTAAATGCACACAGTAAAAACGTTCTGATGGGGAAGACTATATTTCATCATACTGTCACATTTCATATTTCATCTTTTATGAAATGCTACAATTTATCCACGTGTACACAAATATACACCGGAGGTGAATAATAACCCGACACATGATGACTGCATCACAGCTTGCGTCTTAATGAAATATGTTGATTAAATCTTAATCGTGCTGCTTCTTAATCATCTGTTAAAAGACTGCTTCACAATTTTCCCACAAAACGCCTAGGGGGAGCTGGGGAAATTGTTTCCTCTCAACACCATCCCCTGATAGATCGCCATGAGATATGAACTGCGCCTAATGCAATCTGTTCGGCTTCTCTCTGTGCGTTCGAGCTCTGAGAGCCATAGAACAAGACAAATCCTCTTCCCACCCTACTGTTTCATTTTTGCTGAGGACCTCACTGAACATGGACCGTTTCCGTGTATGTTTAATATTCTGTTGAACGCTTAGCAATGGAAGTACTGTCTTATTTAATTTTTATAGCAATAGAGTTGTTCACCTCGTTATTGGCAATATAAATCTGCGATGCCTGGCTAGATGGGAGCGCTTAAATCTAATATCTATCAAGAGCTCAAGGTCTTAGAGATGGCATAATAAGAATAATGTGGGGCAAACAATTAAACACACGCTCGCACACTCTTAAAGGCAGATGGACCGCTTTCATGATTTCTGATATTTTTTATTTTTTCTTTACTGGGTTCATGCTGTGCTTTCTCTGAATACTAAACCTAGTACACGAAAATGTTTTAACCCTTTCATTAAAAAAAAAATAGTAATAAATTGCTGTCATCTGGCCTTGTGTGTTATTTGTGTTTGATTGGACAATTTGTGATTAGTCGATCTACTTTAAGTTTCTCTTTCAAAGGCATTTGGTGGGAAAAAAATGTATATCTGATGATGATAGATTAATTAATCCACCTTGTTTGGGTTTGGGTTTCCCAAATAATGGGGTATTGACATTGACATAAAGAAGAGTTACTGGCGACTACTGCATAATCACTACGCGGTCACTGCTGGGCTGAAAAATACCAGACCAGATGGAGATCAAATCCATCAAGCGTTTCACTCTGATAGGCTGCAGAAATCTACAGGCTGGGCTGGAAGAAAATCAGCCTCAGCCTCACTTTTTAAAAACAATGCTGTGTGTTTGCCGCTCCAATTCATTTATTCCCCTTTTGGTAAAAAATAATTTTTTAAAAATGGCTCAAACATAAAGTACACAAGGGTTTAAAGTGTTGATTTGTAATTGGGTTTTTGGTTATATTTATCTTTGAGGAAATCCAAGCAAGCTAAGCAATCCATATCTTTCCAACAGGGGCAGGTGGATGGTCACCACTGGACTCCAGTAAGTATCAGTGGTTGGAGATTAATCTTGGGGAGAGGACCGAGGTCACAGCCATTGCTACCCAGGGCAGATACGGCAGTTCGGACTGGGTGACGCACTACCTTCTCATGTTTAGCGACACGGGCCATAACTGGAGACAGTATCGGCAGGAGGACAGCATTGGGGTGAGTAGCTAAATCCTGACCTTTCCACATTTCGGTAGTCACTAAAGATGGAAATGTTCATGTTTAAAGTGCTTCTTGTGCACTTAAAATCTTTTAGAGCAAATAACAGTTGGTTTGTTCTCGAATTTTTCTCGAAAATGGGAAATTTTTTCTGGTTTTATTTTAATTACAGCTTTTGGTGGGTTGCTCTGATGGTACGGCAGTTACAGTTCATTCTGCCATTAAATTACATGAGGCTGAATAGAGTTTTAAATCTCGTCTTGATCCTGTAGTTACACGGTGAAAAGAAAAAAAGTTGATCAGTGCACCTGGGCTTAAGTGGGCAGCATTTGTACGAATTCTCCAGGCACGTGTTTAACCGAGCCTAGATTCTGCTGTCAGTCAGAACAGACTCTGGTGCTGCCTTGAGAGAGATAACTCATGTTCTCAGTTTTAAATGAAGAGGAGCCTTGAGCTTAGGAAGAGCTTTTTCCCTTGTGTGTCTCTTATATGAGGAGAAAGCATGTCACGGCTAATGCTACAAGGATTTGCACCTTGGCTCCTGGCACATTTCAGAAGAGCACTTTAAAGCAAATGAGATGCTCCTTCTTGGGCTTCGTGGGCAGGAAAGTGCGCAATTTGCTTGGCTTTACGCTCCGATTCACCAGAGACCTGATCCCTTCAAAGGCACTGAAAATGCTACTTAGCCTAGAATTAATCTGTGTTAGGAAAGTCACATTGGCACTGAATTCAAGTACCGCGAGAAACAAATTAAAGTTTCACACTGAACGTCCTCCTTTTTTTTTTTTTCCCCGGAAAATGGCCACCGAGCCTGTAGCTGGCAAGTGTCAGCAAGTGTTTTTTTTTCCGAGTTGAGTTGGCCTGTATTGATTTCCTTTAATACAACAGGTGATTAGGGATGCACAGGCCACCATTCATGGTGGAAATGCTCAGCCGAACAGTGCAGCTCCTATTGATTACTGGCAGCGCATTCAAATTTCCACTGTGTACGTTCCCATCACGGGAAAAAGCACCACCTTTAGGCTACAGCGCATAATATTCAGTAGGCATCAATGTTCATTTTTGGCTGCTAATCTGGATTTCTGTTTACTCTTAAAGCCAGATGTATGTGTACCTGCGAAACAAGTCTGACATTAATGTTCAAATGATTAAGGCTGGAGTTAATCAAGCAAACGGTGCCGTGACCCACCCGTCAAAATCTCAGGATTAAAGAGGAAATGCACGTTCTGCAAGGAATGAAGATAAGGTCGAATAAATTACCTTCTTATTTAATAAAGCCTCATATGCAATTTGATTACCAAGCTTTAGTTGTATGTTTGTTAGATCTTATCCAGTGTCAGATCTTCACGAGAAAAGCAGCCCAACTGACAAGCAAAGGTCCTCAGACAGTCTCATATCATTACACATAAATTTCACAAATTAAAAGTATCTTAAAAGCATCTATAAATATTTCAAAGTTCTGCGGGAAAACCACTCACTTGACAACGCTGCTTGTAAACCTCTGAGCAACACGCAAGGTGCTAATTTACACCTGGTAGATCAAACAGAATATATAATGAGTTGCACTTTCCATTTCTCCGTTTGCACAGAATGCAGTCTAATTACGCCTGTAATTGGGAGAGAAAAAAAACTCAATACATCTGGCCCTTAGTCCAAGTCATTTTAATATTTTGGTGTGAAACCCCAGATGTATTCAGCGGCATGTCGATAACATCTTAAAATTATTTACATTAACTCACATTTGCCAAAAAAAATAATTAAATCGAAACAGTTGTAGTCAGTAAAAATAAATATTTCACTCCGTTTCCTAAAAATTTGGAAATAGTTTCTTTTTATGATTTATGAACACCACCCTCCTTAGCAGCTTCCCAAAGCCTTTCTGCCTCTTGATGGTTTGTTGGCCAAATGAAAGCTGTGCATTCTTAAAATGGTGCGTTTAATCACATTTATTCGGACGTAAAACGATGTTTTTTAGTGTAGGTGACCTAACTGTTGCATGGTACTACAAGCTATGTGTGCTAGAATAGCCGACCTCGAAATCCTGCCCCATCACTTACTTCTTTTGAGAGTAGCATTCCATCTTCAGCAGAGGAAATCCATTCAGTCAGTTCAATGAAAAGTTAAAAAACAAAGCCAACATACCTGTGACTTCGACTGAGGAAGTTATTTTCAGTTACACACCAGCCATTACAATGTTGAATACAACATTCTCTTTGCTGCTAGTGATGAGATTGTAAATACTGACTAAATTTCATGAGCTACATATCCATACATGCGTTTATTGCATCAGATTTGGCTTCTAGATTGCAGTCTTCATTTGTACGCCATAACAGTACGTATACCCGGAGTGATGTGATTTCAATATGAAAGTTGAAAGTCTAATATTCAATATTCCCCCCTCATCCTGTGTTTCGTAGGCATTCTCTGGGAACACGAACGCAGACAGCGTAGTGTCCTACAAGCTCCAGCAGCCGGTGTTCACTCAGTTCCTCCGTGTGCTGCCGCTGGATTGGAATCCCAATGGAAGAGTGGGGTTACGACTGGAGGCGTACGGCTGCCAGTACAGTAAGGAATGGCCCAGATGCATTTTACCATAACACCAATGATGATGTGCTTTAATGGATTGCTTCACCCAGAGGTGTGCTAAGTATGAATTGGAAATCTACCAGAGTTTTTGCATTAAATAAGATATTTTGGAGCTGTATAACTGCAGTCATCGCAAGAAAACTTGCAGTAATTTGGCTAATCCATTAACCACCTGGCAAGACGAACCCAGTCTTTTTTTTTTTTCTTCATGTGATCCTTTCTCAAGATATTACTTTGAAAGTGTGGCCTCTGTTCAATTGGTACAGCCTTCATAATGCCTTGCTCACAAATTTAGCTTAGTCTGACCAGCTACCAGCTGCCAAAAAAACAGGCCAACAGAGCTGGTTAAGCTGGTGGACCATCTTTGCCAATTGGTAAGTTATTTTTCCAGCTTCCGTATTACTTTTTAAGAACTTTTTGAGAATTCCTAACTGCCTTAATTTTGGGTTATTTTTTATTTTGTAAAATAGATTGTCTAGCTTGTCTATGATGAAGAATTAGTAGTGGATACCAGTTGGCGGAGATGCCCTACTGTCACGATGCTCAGCTGGAGTGCCCATGAACTCCACTAGAGGGCACTCCACCCTGGACTCTTACTATTGTTTCTGCACTCCATTTCCC
>CM074961.1:4924266-4935540 GCA_037577455.1 Pangasius macronema
TCGAACCCACCACCTTCAGGTTCACCTTCAGGTTACAAGTCCGACTCTCAGACCATTAGGCCACGACTGCCCCTGTGGGACAGGCTCCCCCACGACCCTGTGTAGGGTGAGCAGCATGGGAAATGGATCCATGGATGGATGGCTGTATTTAATAACTAAACATTGCAATTGTTGGCAAATTGATGTGGTTTCGGAAGAAGAAAACGCTTCATTACGTTATTCAACCATGTTCATGAGACTAATGTTTAAAAGATACATTATTTCAATGAACAGAAGGTGTGGAGAAGATAGGGAGGAAAAAAATAAAGAAGTAAAATAAGTAGTGTTCGTGATTAAAAATAACTTTCTGCCTCCATCGTCAAGTCATCCAGGGGATCTGGAATATCTGTTTGTAAAAAAAATTGCACGGTGAGTCACCCTCCATCTGAGGAGCTTCATCAGCTCTACTCCTGGCGTATGAATCCCAGGAGATTTCTTACCATTCCACAGGACTCATGAAGCAACACTAATGAGTTCCGAAACACCTTTGTTTCTAAAACACAACCACAAAAGGTGCATTGACTTTTACTATTAAAGATTTCTGGGCTGAAAACCTTCTCAGACACGTTTGCCTGCTTCAAACACACCGAGACTCATTTACAGCTCAAGCTGCTCAGGAGAGATCCAGTCTCCCAACATCTCCGCTCCTACAGAGAGCAGGCGTGTGGTTTAATTACCTTTAACTCACTAATTGGAGGCAGCGCCAACGGCATCTCAGCACCACGCAAGGGATCGTGTCGAAGCTCCGCTCCATTCACCAACATCTCCTTGCTTTTTTTTTTTGTTTGTTTGTTTGGTTGGTTTTTTTTTGTTTTTTTTGCCTTGAGCTGCAACTGCATGCCGTAGAGGATCGCACAGAAAATGAGATTTGCCAGAGCAAGGCTTTAAATCATTCAAGCCCTGCTGCATTATATCAGAACATGTTATTTATTAGTAATATGGACTTGGCCACTTTTCATCCTTTAGGGATAGCGGCGCATAATTCAAAGCAAAAACGAGTTTTTTTCTTTTGAACAAAAATGAGGCTCTAAAGGGACATTTGCAAAAATAAAAATTTTAAAAAATCACACACACACACACACACACACACATTAGCACCAGCTACCTTTGGAATGTCTGTTTGGTAGTGCACATGCAAAAGTCACATATTTTGAGATTCTTCTGGAGTCCCATATCGACATGCTAAACATGAATTTTGGGAACATTATAAAACCTCAACCTTCTGAAATGAAAGTATCAGGATTTGAATTTGTCCCTTTAGTCTAGTTATCTCCGTCTCATCTGTTTAAAATGTGCAGATTTGCTTATAAGCCTCAGATTGATTTATTTTGCTCTAATGTACACGGGCCACAGGCCACACTTACGCTCTCCGTCATTTTTTTTTTTCGCGAGGCACTAAAACGCCGCACATCTGCTCGAAGCCTGCTGACTCATTCCTCTGCTTTCACCCACAGGATGTCCAATTACGGATGATGGATGCAAGAGGCCCTCTAACGTTTTCCAGGGATGCATGCGCCTCGTCCACCTGGACGAGGGCTTCGTGGATCTGATCAAGGTGCAGCAGATGCTAATCGGAAACTTCACCGACCTCCAGATGGACATGTGCGGAATCATCGACAGGTACGAGGCGTTTTTCATCCAGCGGTTTGTATTATACGTGCATTCGGGGTTCATTATGCAAATATAAACTTGCGCTTCAGTAATTAGGCGAAGGATTGCCAGTGAATATTAATGCACCCGGATAAGAGCAGGAAGGGGAGGGAGTGACTAATTCATTGTGTCTATTCGAATACGGTTTTTGTTTTGTTTTTTTTGTTTTCGCTTCCTATGCACCTTTCAATTCGTTCAGATTCCCAGTCTAGTGGGAAACATCATTCCTCTCACCTTGTTTTTTTCTTCTTCTTCTTTTGTTTGTTTTTTTTTTTCCTTTGAAAAGTTCCACTGGAGCTTTTGCTTTCGACTGAAGTTCTTTTCCAACAGCTGCGATTTATTTGTTGTGTGCTCTCAAGAAAGGTGAACAGATTACTCGGACCAAGCAATTCGCGCAGCAGCGGAATCAGCAGCGGGAGTCCCATGTGAAATTCAAAGTTATTGTTCGCTGGATGCTGGATTTTGGACAAAAGCGTCATGATACTCTCCGCTGTAATAGATGTGTCCGCTCTCAGAGTGCCTTTGTGCGACTTGATTTGAAATCTTTATCCCTTTTTTTTTCTTGCAGGTCCAAATTGTTGGCAAATATGTATGTTTTTTTTGGAATACCTCACTATAGGGGCACATGGCAAACATAGAGTCAACGGGCACTTTAATAGGAACACCTCCGCCTGTGGCAGCTGCACAATCTACGCTGAAATTTAGGTCAAGACCTTCAGTTAACATTCACACATCGAACGTCAGAATGAGGGGGAAAATATGATCTCAGTGATGGTGGCAGAAGGGGCTGGTTTGGGTTCAGAAAGTACTGATGATCTGGGATTTTCACACACGATAGTCGGGAGGGTTTACACT
Source organism: Pangasius macronema (assembly GCA_037577455.1). Classification (NCBI taxonomy): domain Eukaryota; kingdom Metazoa; phylum Chordata; class Actinopteri; order Siluriformes; family Pangasiidae; genus Pangasius; species Pangasius macronema. The sequence continues at coordinate 4,926,811 of CM074961.1, forward strand.
GAATGGTGTGAAAAACTAAAAGAAAATCCATGTTAACAAGAGAGGTCACAGGAGAACTGTCTGGAGCTGTCAGGAAGGCTGCGAGAGCTCAAATAACCACTCTTTACAACCGCGGTGAGCAGAAAAGCAACTCCAAACACACGAACCTGCGACTTGAATTACAGCTGGAACGATTGTCGGAGCTTCTGTTATAGAAGCAACACCTACTGACCAATCAGGATTGAGAATTACTTCTCTATACTACATACTTCTCCTACATACTTCTATACACACCTCTAAAGCAGGAAACGACGACTAATAAGATGAAGATGTTGCAAAATCACTGCTCAGTTACACATTTATTAGCGATCAGCTAACGCACTTAATATATAATTTTAAATAAAAACAAGGACATGTATTTCTACGTGTTATTTCAACACAAGCATTCTGTGATTTATTTCCTTCAGTGGCTCGTCCTTGTTGTTCATTTGTCTTAAGGGATGTAGTGCACATCTGCGTGGTGATGAATTTACACTCCTCTGTCACAAACACGGTTTGCTGCGTGTATTATACAGCCATCCATTTTGCACCCAAGCCCCTTTCTCGTACTTTACTTAGAAAAGCCGAGCATCTCTTGAACATCGTAATCATTTTATCCTATCATCCATTGACTCGGGCCTACAGCGTAATAACATCAGTTTTTAGAATAAAGCCCCCCACCACCTCATAATAGTAGAGCTGGCGTGTGCACGTGAGTCATTTGAAAGCGTTGCATAACAGAAGGCAAGAAGGCAGGCAGCTGGCAGGCGCCATTAGAAACGAAATCTAAACGCGTAAATGGCGCCGGCTTCCGCCTCAGTTGTTATTGTGTTCGGGGTGCACAAATTTAGGACTGAAATCATCCCGGCAGTTGCCTTCTCTCATTAAAGAAAGGATTATTGAGTCTGCGGGCGAGGAGGAAAGCAGCCGAGGGGGAGTAAGGGGAAAGCAGAGATGAAAGAGAAGGAGAGATTGCATGATCCTCACATTCAGTGTTAAAGTTATTACCTTTGAAAGAGCACCACTGGTTTTACATGAATAATTGCACGGCATTCTGGGATAGCAGCCGCCAAGCAGGGAAGGACTAGCACTGGCACTAGCACTCCCATATGCTTCACTGCCTCCACAAGGCCAGGTCTCTGTTCAGGATCACAGAGCACGCTCTTAAATCTAGTCATTCCTCAATGAGGGTGCCATTACATTTACAAACACGCGTGTATCCGAATCTGGCTCCTGGTCTTAAGATTTTGATCAGGAGTGTAACACACACACACACACACACACACACACACACACACACACACACACACACACACACACACACACACAGAATGGTGCCATAACCAAGCAATCATCTAGTTTTGCTTTTTTTTTTTCCTTGTCCACCCTTAAATGGGACTGTTTGACATTCTGGTGGACTCTAATGAAAAATCAATCACCAAAGCACAGGAAATATTGCATTTTTTCCCCCCCAGAGGATCCACCGAGCCCATAAATATCCTCCTGTGTAATGCGAAGCCTTGCGTACGATTCCGGAGTGTGCAGAAACGAAGGCGAGAGGTGGCGTAAAGGGAAACATGCAACATGATGAAGCGGTAACGTTGCGACAGCGCTGCTGACTCAGGCACGTCGTCAAGGCGAATATTAGCCCAGAAGCGGGAGGCAGATTCTGCGTAGCGTTCACGTTCATGTTCACGTCCACGTCCACACTAGTCACTTTCTCTCCATACTTGTGAGATTCCATTTGCCCGATGAGTGAATATCTATTGTTCTGCAGCGTGTCAGAGGAGATGATGAAGCCGATAAATAAAAAGTGCCCCTCTCAGGATATCTGTGCGTGTGTGTGTGTGTGTGTGTGTGTGTGTGTTTATCAGTATTTCACATGCAAGCATTTCCGGATCGTATCCGCTTCAGCGAAGAAAGGAATGTACGGTTTATAACGCGATCAAGCTCACAGATGTCGAACAGCGGCACACGCCTTCCACCACCCAGCTGAAAGTGATGCATGCTGGGTTAAATTATTTACTCCAGAGCTTTTTTGCCACGCTCACTCTTGCCATTATGAGTTGCCGCAGGACTCTCGGCCTCACCTTTATTTCCCGAAGAGGGGAACTCTCGCCTGGCTGCCTCCCGGGGCTGCCTCATTATTTCTGCAAATGGAACGAGAGAGTGTGTCCTGTGCCAGAAGGTGAGCAGGTTTTTTGCACTAAAGAGACTGATGGAATTGTACTTCTCTCAGGCTGTCGCATCCAATCCTGCTGCTTATCTGTTATTCCTGCTAATTGGCCTTAGCTCACATCGGGCCGTACTCAGAGTCGAGTAATACGTACACTTAGGGAGGATTTAATACCAAAATTGTGCAGGTTGATACTCGTACCTCAGACCTAACTACAGATTTAAGTGCTAGTTAGAAGCTGAGTGAGAGTCAATGCACACAGGGTGGAGTTCGCCCAGTACAGAGGTGTGTCTCAAGTTATTACACGAAAAAAACAAAAAAAAAAGCATAATCGTGTATATCAGCTCAAACAAGGAGCAGTATCAAATCCAGCTCCACTGTCTTACAGTCTGAGAATATGTAACCATGATATGTCACATTGAAATGTATGTTCTGGGCTGAAAAATACACTGAAAAAAACTCCAGGCCAATATTAAATACATAAATACGACACAGTTAATTAATTCATTAATAATATCGACCCATGAAAGCATTGACCATGATTGTTTGTTTCTTTTTATCAGAGATATTGCTCATGTTGAGAACCAAATATCTGATGTGTACAATATTATCAATAACATTTATCAATATTAAAGTTAGCAGACGAGTGCTGGGTCAGCTTATCCTTCAAACTGTGGGCATATCCCTATAAAGATTAATGTCACTTTCTGCCAATCTTCAAATCGCATTTTTTCAAAGGGGATGAAATGGAATTTTGTAACAGGAGACGGAAAGTAAATAAAACCTGACGGAAATGACGCAGGACCGAGCTGCTACGCTTTGTCTTTTTATGCATACGCATATAGGGATGTAAGCATTTTCAGCTTTTTTTTTCCATCCAGTTTTTGGAAAACGTATTAAAACGCTCTCTAAGCTAAACGCTGTCTAAGTCTACACTGGCGTTTTCAAACTTAAAATGCTTTAAAAAGCTTTGTCCTGGGAATGCAGGTTGAACTGGAGCTTTCCAGACATCTCTTTTCATTGCAAATTATTCAATTTGCACATGAAAAAGCTCCGAATTGAAACGACTGGAAATAAAGATCAACAGTTTACAAAACTCAAGGCCAAAGTGGGACAGTTGGCACGTCGATAAAGAGCAGATGCAGAGATAAAAGCCGATGGTAGCATATTTCTGGCGCGGCGAGGGCGCTTCATGACTGGGTTTAATTTGTCACACTGGAGGGTCAGTCTCGCACATTAGGAACCGAAAACCTCGCCAGGCGTTCGAGTGCAAAATGTGCGCGCACCGAGGGGTTTTAATGAAAGAAGATGGAAGATTTTTCAGTTTATGCACAAAAATATCATTACAAAATGCTTAAAATGGAAGAATCCAACAAAAGGTATCGCTTGAAAATATATCTTCCCATGATCCTCTAGGTTTCCAGACCTGATTATAAGAAGGCAGTGGACATGATACAGATTTGACAACGAAGAGGACGTTCAGCGAAGCAGCTCTGATGCTAGCTGAGGTTATAACATTAGAACTGCTCCTCAACATTCAATGTAGCTATAAACGGATATAAATTACGTCATTCTTTAATTAAAAAAAAAACCGAATCATCAGCTGTTGTATAAGGGAAGAACGCGCTACAGGAAGTTATTGGAAAATATTTAACTTCAGCCAATCACGGTAACAAAGTAAGGTACTTCTTACTTTTTATTTATGCTCAGAAAGAGAGATGAAAAAACTGATATTATGTAGTCTATGTTCACTGTTTACTAAAATCCCAGGTACCTGGTACTAATTTGTGCATTGTGCATCATTTACGAATAATTGTTATGAATAATTTAAAGAAAAATTTACGTTTTGCTATAAAAAAATAAGAATATTAATATTTATTCATTATTACGATTACACATATATGTATGTGTAATATTCATATATATCTATATGGAAAAGTCATAGTCATAGCTATCGAAGGCTGAAGACAGAAAATCAAAAAAAGCAAAAGACAAAATATCTTAAGAGATCTTAAAAATGAGAAATAAATATTAATATGATTTTTTTTTTTTTTTTTTTTTTTTGGATCCGACTGGATTCACTGGTTGTGGTATAAGATTGGAGGCTGCAATCTAATCAATAGCTCGAGTACAGCAGGGCATTATATCATGACTTCTCGATGGCATAATGAGAAGGATGTGAGGCGAACTATTACACACACACACACACACACTTGAAGACAGATGTATTCGTGATTTCTGTTTTTTCGAAATCCGTTCATGCCGTTTTATTTCTTTATCAATTCACCATCTTTTCCAAGCCAAGCAGAAGAAACCACATGGACATACGTTTGAGTTTCGTTTGTATTTGTGTTTTCAAATCTCATGGAAAAACGGAAGGACGGAAACCTCACTTAAGACTTAACGATGTCCCGAATAAAGTAAAACCCAAGCGCTGACCCTGAGGCCTTCTGTTTGTTCCTCACACGGCTTCGCTCACTCCACCGATTGCCTGCTGACGTTGGCTACGTCGCTCCCCGTTTCCCAGAGTTCATCTCCGCTTCCGTGCGGCCTGAAACCAGTGACTTGAAATGAAGAGGTAAAGAAAGAATGGACCTTTGAACTCCACACTGTTCCTGTCTTCTCCTGCTCTTCTTGTCTCTCGCCTGGTGACTTTTTAACACCTTTTTTTTTTTTCTTTTTTTTTTTCATCTTGCGTGATTAGGGTCACAGCGGGCAGAGCCGTGAGTGCCGCGGGAGAGAATAATGTGTGCGCGTGTGTGTGTGTGTGTGTGTGTGTGTGTGTGTGTGCACAGAAGAAGAGGAGGGATATTACGAGAGAAATTGGTCCATTCCAAAGTCGGAGCTTATTGTCACTTTCGGCTCTCCAGCCAGATACGTGCCCTTTCTTTCCACGTGCTAAAACGCACTCGTGTCGAACATTTTACTTCCTTTTATGCACTTAAGAAGAAAAGGGCTTTGGGATGCTTCCCAATCACATGTTTTTTTTTTTTTATAGCTGGCAATAAGAAAAGAAAGTGAAGGGTTGTAAACGGATGAAACATTGGTATCTATTTGGCTTTTTAAAAAAAAAAAAGAAAAGAAATGTGATCAAACTGCTCAGAAACAAGCTGAATATGCAGATGAGGCCAGTTTGAAACAGATGTGGGCGTGGCTTAATATTCTAATGAGCACCCTTGATAGAGATCCATCGGGAATATAATCAGGATACGTCACTTTTTTGCCAAGTGCTGGAAAACCGCCGTTCCCACAAGCAAACTGTAATGCTTTAGACATGGTGGCATTTGCGCACATTCATAATATAAACTTATTCATGTTAATATCAAGGACTGAACATAAATATGATGTTTATCAGATATGTGAATTAGCAGGAAATTTGTTTTTAATAAAATAAATCATAGCGATTTTGAAAACTTCTCTGTTGTGCTTCAGTGCCTCCAAGGTCAAAGTTCAGAAGACTGAATGGCGATTCAACCAGCGTCCACATGCTATAATTAATAATAATAATAATAATAATAATAATAATAATAATGCATTTTATTAAATTAAATGGAGCCTTTCAAAACACCCAAGGTCACCTCACAAGCAGGTAAAAATAAAAGATAAAAATACAAATCACTACACACAACAAACACTCAGCATATACAAATAAAATACAGTAAAGACTCGATAAAACATATTATAAAAAATCCTGAATAAAAAGTCTTCATTTAGCAATTTACTTTCATTTTTTTTCGTGTGGATAATTTAGACGTGTCGTGGAGTCACACTTTTTTACACAAACGGCCTGTAAAATCTTTTTTTTACTGGAAACGGCTGTAATAAAGCTGGTGTATCGGTGCTGCTGTGATTGATGATGTGTGCTTTGAGCTGCCGTTGACTTCAGCTTGGAGAATATTAATGGGAATTTGTCACTGGTGTTACTGTCACTGGTGTAATGGCCTGTGCTTGTGACACAACGGACACACTTCAAATACATTTCAGATTTCAGAAGTTCAGATCCTAAACTTTCCCGTGAGCCCACATTAGTGGAAAAGGAGTTCTTTTATTCCGGTTTTATTACGAAGTGGCGCAGCAGGTAACATTACTCCACTTTCACGTTAGCAAGCTACAGGTGTGACATGACATCAGATCTGAGGTTTTCTTAATTCTATGCAGATGAAGTCTGACACTATAAAGTGACGAATCCTAAATCTCAGAAAAACGCTGCTGCTTCTCAGTAGTGCTCACAGACAGCGCGCACGATAGCGCTGGTACAGGTAACGAATTGTCACTGACTAGCGTGAGCGTGCTTGCTAGCTAACACTCTGCTGCAGCCTTAAGTCCAGAACATATAGTAATTAACTGAATACTATTACTACTACTCCTAAAATTACTACTACTACTACTCCTAAAATTACTACTACTACTACTACTCCTAATATTACTACTACTACTACTACTATTACTACTACTCCTAATATAACTACTACTACTACTACTACTACTCCTAATATAACTACTACTACTACTACTACTATTACTCCTAATATTACTACTACTACTACTACTACTACTATTATTACTACTACTACTACTCCTAATATTACTACTACTCCTACTACTACTAGTACTACTACTACTACTACTACCACTCCTAAAATTACTACTACTACTAATATAACTACTACTACTACTACTCCTAATATTACTACTACTACTACTACTACTAATATAACTACTACTACTACTACTACTACTCCTAATACAACTACTACTACTACTCCTAATAATACTAGTACTACTACTCCTATTCCTAACATAACAACTACTACTACTACTACTACTACTACTACTAATATTACTACTACTACTACTCCTAAAATTACTGCTACTACTGCTCCTATTCCTACTATAACTACTACTACTCCTAATAATACTAGTACTACTACTCCTACTCCTAACATAACTACTACTATTACTAGTACTAGCAGTAGTAGTAATAGTAGAAGTAGTATTAGTAGTAGTAGTAGTACTACTACTCCTACCACTATTACTACTACTGCTTCTACTCCTACTACAACTACTGCTAGTATTAGTATTAGTAGGAGTAGCAGTAGTAGTAGTATTACTGCTAGTACTACTACTAATACTACTATTACCAGTACTACTACTAGCCCTACTACTACTACTAGTACTACGTGTGCATTTTTTAAAGAAAGTACTAATTTTTCTTCGTTCCATTCCAGCCCTCGTGCAGATGTATCGAGTCTTCCATATGCGTGCGCACATTCATTAACTAAATCCTTGTTCCTGCAGTTCAGGCCCCATCTGGCCAAGTGCACTCCAAGTGAAAACTGCACCGTTTTCCTTCTGTGCTGCCTTTTCATCCGCTATTACTCTCCACTCTCCGCTCCCATCTCCTTCTGTTTGCAGCCATTAGCAGTGAGAGGAGCTTCTAGAAATTTGTGTAATGTATGTCACTGTAGATTACCATGGGCAGGACGTCTCAATCGTGCCTCCTCAGCAGCTTACACGCTAGCCTGGGTCAGGTTTGTTTACAGCAGCGCGTCAGCGAGTGTTGTAGCGTGACTCATACACACTGAGGCTTCTGAGCTTACAGAAAAAAAAAACCACGGGCCAGTCACTGCGAGTCCACGCTGCCATGTGAGAAACACTCAGCTGTGTGAAAACGGTGTATGATACGACTCGCAGCGTCAAGGAGAGTGTGTGTTTGTGTGTGTGTTTGTGGTACAAAATGCTTAGTTTTAGACCTGCTGGGAAGTGGGAATTCTGCTGTGAATCAGGAACCGTACAATTGTTGTTTTTTTTTATCCACAGTGCAATTATTCCTACTGTAAATTCCTACAGTAGCAAACAGAACACAAGGTTTTTATAAGTGTAAATTTTTGAGAACAGACTCCACCTTCTACATCGTATACACATTTTTCAGTTTTTATTCCAAACTAGCCTCGTTAGCTGTTGTTGCTGACTCCTCTGATGTTTCAGCGCCTCCGGTCATTCTGCCACGCTGTTAGGGGGAGAATCACTCAGTAACTAATGCAAGTGTGTGAAGCGATGCAGCTCTGCCCTGATCAAATCATCTGTAAAGCTTTATGCTTTCAGTAAATTTGCTACAGAATTGATTACAGATGCTATATACAGTATTTCTGCATATTACAGGCTACGTAAATGTCCTTTGATTGAAATGCTGGAAACTCGTGTAAAGCACTGAGATGTGACGTAGGTCCAGACGTGCCAAGCATTTTCAGTGTCTGACCCTCTTCTGCAGCATTACAGGAGACACCTGAAAACTACTATAAATATACACATATATATATATATATATATATATATATATAAAACTAATTCACTGAAGGGGAAAGGACACAGGAGAAGAAAACATGCAGAGTTATGAGCCGGTAGAATTCAGAATGGAAGGGCTGTGATGAGGAGCTGGACGGTTGTCTCCTGGAGCAATCGTGGCCTAATGGTCTGAGAGTCGGACTTGTAACCCGAAGGTGAACCTGAAGGTCATGGGTTCGAGTCTCGGGTCC
>CM074961.1:4937889-4951353 GCA_037577455.1 Pangasius macronema
TCGACCGAAAGTGAGGGAGAGAAAGAGATGGAGAGAGAGGAAGAGATTGTTAGTTAAGCTTTTTACATGAATTTTATTATGGAGAAGAGAGGCAGGATAAGGTCAAAACCAGGAAGAGTTACAGCCAAGAGTAAGCTGGTAGTAGGACTAGGAAGTAAACACACACACACACACACACACCACTGAATATAGAATATGTATATATTCCTGGCTGGGAGTCAAGGACAAAACATACAAAGGTCTTCCAAGAGAGGGTGTTTTTTCTGCCAGCCACACATCAGCTAAGAAACAGAAAGAGCAGGACGCAAGGTCAAACGCTTATCAGCGATCTGGCACTCACCACAAAGCCTGAGCCAAAAAGCATCATCATTGATCTGGATTATGGCAGATCCTCAAATGATGCAAAAAAGGCACTCTTTCTTTCTTTTTTTTTTTTCTTTTTTTTTTTTTTCGTCCCTCTGCAAAGGCGGCGGCGTAATTTGCACGGAGCAAGCCGAAATTAAGCAGTTGTCACTCAAGCAAAATCTCAGCAGTGTTTAACGCTTTCACACTCGACTTGCTTAAAAATGAGAAGGTGATAGAGAGAGACCTCGCAGTGCACCCTGCGTAATTAGAACTGGAACAAAAGCACTGCCAATCAAACGAGTGTGTTTTCGAACGCCATTGAACAAGAGCCTAGGAAAAATGTGCGGGCCAAAGTGATGTCCATCATTCACTAAATATAGCAAATGTGCAGAACAGTTAGTGTCTGCTTCTCATAAAGTAGTCCACTACTCACTTTTTATTTGGTCATAGATCAAGGATTTCAAAAATAAATAAATAGATAAAATTTGATAAGTGATAATTGAACAAAAAAGAGGTTTTTAGTATGTGCTTCTTACATAGTTACAGTGAAGGAGGAAAAGGCTTCTGACTTGGTTTTGGTCAGCAGTTTATTTCCTGGATTTTGTACACAAAAATCTACTGTCAAGGTCACGCTTATCTCCACCCCTTATCTCCGCCCCTTATCTCCACGCCATTGCGCCCCATCGCTATTCATAAGGACTCAAGAATTCAGAGGATCAGTAGGAAGTTTGCAAATTGTTTATCTTGTTCTTCTTACGAATGAAGTACTATTAAAATTTAACCTTTTAAAGTGCTCCGTCATCATTTCAAATATTTTGCCATCACGTTGACGCTTAAATGTTTGCTCCTTTTAAAATTAATTCGCTTCTCTCTCGCACCACATTTGACCTCTCCAACTGGGCTGTTCTTCCTCTGTCCTTGGTGGGACGAGTGAATTAAATGAAAACGAATGCGCTTCCTTAAACTCTACGCCTATTTCTATTATGCTCTCCATCTTGTCCTTCCTTCATACCCCCTCCTTCAAGTTCCAAATGAAATGGAGGCATTGAGTCTACCAAATCTTCTCTTTTATTCCTAGGCAGCAGACATTTGCAGTTTTTTTTTTTGGTGAGAAGGTTTGTATGTGATTAGTCATTGGGTTTCAGCCTGGGTAGCTATGGAGATCAGCTCCAGTATACCCTTTAATGGCTTTACTTTGTTTTCTATTATATTTAATTCCCAATCATTTTTCAACAGTCTGATTTTGAAGGACTCCTTCAAAAATTTTCCCATCTTTCTTAGACTCTTCAGTCCATACTTGGCACGCAGGAATCAAATTGAGTAAGAATTTATTTTTAACATGTTTCCCAGTAACTTTCCTTTACTATTCAGGTATGTACAGATTTGTAATGATGTTAGGAACACCTTTTCCCAGTACCTCAAAAGCATATAACCTCTCGATATTTCAGTCATAACAACCCTCTTCCATTGCAGTTGGCTCAGAGATGTTACTCTTTTCTCATACCTCTCATCACTGCCTGAATACCAATCATGACCTCTGTGTTATGAAGTTCTATCTAGCATATTGGTCAAAAATCAGGTACCTATATATATGTAATCTTTATCCCTGGGAGATATCCCACTTTTGATGTAATGTTTGATGACAAAAGCTCTATCTTGAAACTCTTGAATAAACAAGGCATTATATATAATCAGCTAGCCAATAATCATCCAAGATGATTGTATAGCATAGGTCCAGTGGCCTGGTCTTGGTGCTTTCAATGGTCTTATATTGCTAATATTGTACCTAGTAGGCAGATTGTATCGCGACAGCTAGCTATTACCATCAAGTAAGTTTTATAATCATGCTAGCTAACATCTGAGAGATTAGAAATAAAGCTGTTGATTGAATGATTAGCCTTAGTGAATACTGTCCTTGGTTCCTTGGTGAAAGAAGCATTCATTTCAGTCAGTACTTAAAATGACGGTAGACGTCTTTCTCAGTATAGGGTTAAATATCGTCAGATTTCAGATCGAATGCCCTGGGGTTTAAATCAAATGCCTTCATGGTTCATTTCTTACAGACTATACAGTATGTGCATTAGAAATAGATTAAGAGAGTTCAGTTATAAACTGGATTGTCACCATTCTTAGTGGAACTAATACAGAAAGCAAAAGGTCAGTTTTGAGTCACTCTTTTAAGTCTTAGGTTTTCCACTCATGTATATTTTTACATGGCACACATAGTATAGTAGGTCACATCTGGTCCACATGATGCTGTAGCCTAATTTTTTTGTTTTTTTTTCATGTTTTTAATTAGATACCTCAAAGCCTCCTGGTCTATTCCTGAGAGCTTGCTTTCATGGTAGTGTTGCTTTCCGTTATGAATTTTGCTCAGTAATAAAGTCCTGCCCCATATTAGGGCATTCCAGAGGAGATCAATAGGAAGGAGTGGAAAGAAATTGAACTGGATGGTGTTGATTATGTGTGTTGTTTCATTTTAATTTGCTACGAACAAGTCATTGATGACTGGAGACCAAATAGAGAATAGAATATTATTGGTACCAAAAAACTGGAAACACTTTTCCCCAGTACCTAAAATAACTTACCAGAGAGTGACCAAGTAGTTTAGATGAACCGAAGTACTGATTTCTGATGGAGAATGAAACATTGCTGTGGTGGCTTTCAGGAGACTCATTGGTGGAAGAGTCATTAGTGTGTGCAGGTTTTTTGAGTTCAAGTTAGTTGTAATTTTTTTCCCATTGCATTTCCCATTTGTGGGAAGTGGATAGGTACTGATTGAGGCCACTCACTATCCCTGAACTCCACTATGTTTTTATACACCGTCGTAAATTCACCCTTGTCATCTCCCCTTGGCACTGCAATCTTATCTTATCAGCTCAAAAGAGGTTTGTTGGATGGGCCTTTGGAGGCCGTTCAGATTGAGGCTTTTGTAGTTTTACATTTCAAGAGAACTTGTTTAAAAAAAGAAAAGAAAACCATATGGCTGTTTTGCAAGTCATGTTTACAAGCACCATTGACTCCTCCTCACCATTTCCCCATAGGCAAACTCCCGTTGCCATCTTATGGGCCATTTTAATACTTCATTAGTTCAAGGCGAAGTCTGGAAATCGTTTGAACTGCTTCATTTTTGATGCCAACGGCAAATGCCTTCCTCTCCTCCCTTTTGTACTGCAAGTGTTGTAGGTGATGTACACTTCAAAGTCATGAGGAAAAGTTTTCAAGAAGACATTAAAAACAGTATCCGAATGCTAGGATGTCAAGACCGCTGAATAACTTTAACAGATTTAAGAGCACAACTCAAGTGTGGGTGTCTGTTCATCATTCAGTGCCAAATTACCCTCCTGATTAATGAAAAAAAAAAAAAAAAAGAACGGCTCTGCTATTTTGTGCTCAATCTGACACACACACTGATAATAGTTTTGATTAACAACCGAAGGTGTAACACCCAAGTGTAAAATCTGCTCACGAAGAGTGCGAGGACATGATATTGGCACCTTAAAATAAATCGTTCTCAAGAGTAATTGCAGTTCTGGGCTGGTATCCAGGTTGTCATGGAGCCTAATTAGTGATGATATTCAAAACCTGTCCATAAATATGGTTTTGACTCATGCATACAGCGAAACAGATTTCGTATTGATTTTGGTTAATTTATTCATTCTCCTCAGATTTTGAACAGACGTTAATTATAATTAACAATTAAGAAGTTTTTCAATTACATTTTATCTTGGATGCAGGTGGTTCATTCTAAGGTCTCTTTGTTTGACTCGATATTCACAATATTTAATGACACGCGCAACACTCGAGAGACGTCTCAGTGGGGATCGGGTTCGCTCTCAGAAAGATACTAAACTGCTTGTCAGTAGGATGATACCCTGAAGGTGGCATCTTTTGTATGTTTCTCTAGCACTTTTGGACATTCTGTGGATTTAAGATTCAATCTTAATGGACAAAATTATTTCTTAGCTAGCCCTAGCCCACCAGGGAAGTAAAAGCCCCAGGGTGCTGCCCACTTCCATGTCTTGGTTACCTGGAAACTCATTTGATTGGCTAAAATAAATATGTCGTGTATTTTATTGTGTTTGTATCGGTCAGTGGTCATTGGTGCCTGACTGGTTTGAGTGTTTCAGAAAATACTCCTGAGATTTTCACGCTCTATCTCATCTCCACGCTTGCCTTTACCCCAAATGGTGCGAAAGACAAAAGAGCATTCAAGCTGACACGAAGGCTACAAGCACTCTTTACAACCGTGAATGCACAACACACTGAATTTTGAAATGTTTGGGCTGAAACAGCAGAAGTTTCACTCTTGTCAGCCAAGAACAGAAATCTGAGGCTGCAGTGAGCACACTCTTACCCAACCTGGACAGCTGAAGATGGGGGAAAGACCAGGTCTGTTGGGCAACTACGAACAAGAATTAAAAAAAACAACAAAATGAAATCTGCTTGTCCTGAGCACCTGAGTAAGGTCTATTTAGCACCTTTAAACAGTGTTAAAGGTACATTACAGTCACGAAATCCATTATCAAGAGAGTACCACCCCACTGATAAGCATTTTAGATACATTTATTTATTTATTGGATGCACTAGATTGCTCCAATTCAGCTCCAATAGCTCCAATTCAAATCCAGTGGAGCAAAGCGTAGCTTAACATTGAGAAAATGTCCGTGAGGAATGTGTCCACACTCCAGAAGCCCTTCCTATACTCACCCACTTCCACCGGATAATCTAGAGCACGAATGCAAACGCGGTATTTGGCGAGCAGTTTAGGCGAGCGCGTAGGCGCAGCGTGCTTGCAGCCATGAACAGCACATTATCCGAGACGCCGCCTTCACCTCGTCCTGATCCATCGTGTTTTCGAGGTTGACACGTATTGAGCTGTTTACTCTGCTGGCCCGCATGTGGAGGCTCTAATGAGGACTGTCACACTTCATTATCTCAGCTCTCCGAGACACATTTTCATGGGAAAGTAGCAACTGGAGACGAGGCATTTACATCTGTCTCGGTGGGATTCTTTTTTTTTTTTTTTTTTTGGTCTGGATCAGGAAGGCTAACTGTCGTTTCCATCTTTACCAGCTGTTTACGAGGTGTCGTGCGAGGCATACAAGCACAGAGGGAACACGTCAGGGCTGTACCACATAGACGTAGATGGAAGCGGGCCCATCAAGCCGCAGCTCATCTACTGCAACATGTCAGGTAAACGCGTGAGCGGCAGACGCAACGCCATCCACCTACAACAAACTGGAGTTATTTTAACAGTGTGTGTGTTTTACACCTCAGTGTTGAGTTGAATTGAATTGGATTGGATTGGATTGGATAGTCTAATTCATGTCCAAGTTTATTTTGGTCCGGTTGGACGAATGCACATGTTGTTGGTTTACACTTAATCTAACTGAATATCTGTAAATAACTCAAAAAATAGATAAATATTCCAACAATAAATTTGCTCACAGATTTGCCATGATGTTCGTGACAAATTGTGCTTTTTTTTTTTAATCTAAAGTTAACTAGCATATAACTTATCATATACAATTAGCTGTGTCCAAGTTAAACACTGAACGTTTTTCCCAGGCAGAAGGTCATTAGAGTTATTCGCATATGATATTAATANCTAGAATATCTATACAATCTGTTTTATTTATTTATTTGCTTATTTAAATTTTAAATTTCTGAAGCAAAACTAGCATAAATATGCAAATTATTTCAACAGTTAATGGCCAATTCATTTATTTGTTTCACACATACACAAGGGTTTGACTCGGCGTATGTGGGAACTTCTGCACTGTTCAGTTTTTGTGACGCTAACTAGCGGTCATAGGTTCCTTTACTCATTAACCGTGTGGCCTCAACATCCACCTGCAATTTAACACAAAAAAAAACAAATGCTGTCTCTTTAGCTCCATTTGTGCCGAGAGAGAAGTTTGCGTAAATGTGATCATTGTCTGAATCATTCCTTTTATTCGGCACTGGAGGATTTCCGCTCTGTAATTTAGCGCAATTTAGGAAATGTTGCCGTAGCCTGTCAAAATAAAGGTCACGGTAGCGTTCGGCCCAACTTATTGTGTCCTCGTTATGATTTGCATAATTACGTGTAACAATTCCCCCTTCATCTCTCTCATGAAACCTGCAGATAAAGCGTGGACGGTGATCCAGCACAATAACACCGAGCTCACCAAATTACGGGCATCCTCAGGGAGCGCTCAGCATTTGGCCTCCTTTAACTATTCTGCCGACACCGAGCAGCTCGCGGCCATAATTACCCGAGCCGAGCGCTGCGAGCAGGAACTCTCCTACCACTGCAAAAAGTCACGCCTCTTAAACACACCAGGTAAGCCTTTTTTTCTTCAGAGTATCGATCGCCCTCCTCCTTGACTCGCCCAATATGAAAGGACAGACTTATTAAAAAAAACTGTGCTTGTCAGTCACATAGAGCACAAAGCAGTCAAGGCGGTTTGATTATTTTCAAACTAATTAACTTTTTTTTTTTCTTTTATTAGTTCATATCCATTCGAGCATCAGAGTGCTTTCACCATCAGGTTGTGTTACGTGTTATACCACAGCGATGTTGAATTCTCAGATCGGATTTGGTCAGAAGGTGTTGATGGATTTTCTATAACAGCAGCCCTGACAGTCGATCTGGCAGTGCTTCAAATGCACTACCCATTGACAGGAAGTTGTATGGTGGACGCTGCGTTCTCAATAAATCGATAAACAAACAGATAAAATGAGGTGTTATGTAACAAAGTAAACTGGCTTAAAGCTTTTTATAAGGAGACGTTTATATAATATATATATAGATGGAGTCTCCAGTATCAGAGCTTTGTAACAGTAGGTTTTCCACCACAGGAAAGTCCTCATTATAGAGGACTTCCCAATTTCCTAGTGGCAAAGTTGTTTTGTATTTAACACAAATTTAATTCCATATATTAGGTTCAACAGAGAGATTTTTTATAGCTACTAAAACATAAGTGATAACAGGAGCTAACATGTCTTGCAGATCTACTATGACATTCATGTAATTATAAATGGTTAAAAAGCATGACGTATTGTTCATTAATAAATTAAAAATGGTCATTTTTGGCCAAACGGTGTGGTGTAATAGAGAAATAAAATGCTTCAGGACATGCTTTTTTATGAAAATAATCCACTTCATGGGTTATTTTCCTATAACAGTACTCTGTACGTACTGTATGTTTATCCAGGTTTTGATTTTTATAACCATTTCTAACATGTAAAATACAAAATATATCTTAACATCAAGCTCTTTGCATGCCTGGACTTCTGCTGATGGTGCGTTTGCGTGTAAATAATCATTATTTACCTTTTTGCACTGTACCGCTTTTGCTCGGCGTCTTAAAGGTCGAGTGATTCGATAATTGTTCTCGCGGCCTTCTGAACAAACAGGAGACGCCCGAGCACTCTGCCGTAAATCGCTGCCTATTAGTTGTCTCATTAGCCGGGATGTGATGAGCTGAGAAGAAAGACGGTGTCGGACATAAATAAATAATGCTCCAAATGTCAGCTGAAGAGTAATGAGAGTGCACGCTTCTCCCAAAGCGGAGGGCGGCAACTCGAGATGGATGGATGTGAGCAGACGAGAGACAAATCAATGCCAATCTCCCCAGTGTTTAAAAAAAAAAAAAAAAAAAACGTGAGTTCTGCTGAGAGTTTAGGGTTGGAGCTGAAGCTGCTTGTCCACACAAGCACTTTTATAAAGTCTGAGTCCACTGTTTCAGCTGGTTGATGTATTTATTTGAGAATAGGATATTTACAACTGAGAATTATTGTCTACAGCACTATAAGCACTAATTACTAATCCATATTGGATTTGAAAGTGCACAGCAAGCTTGGACAGCAGGCCTTGCAGTGTTATTACACAATTTTATGGATAACGATGTAGAAATTACTCAACATTCAATTCAGCTCAGATTTTTTCCCCCAAGTGAAACGTGTAAATACGTTGCAAATAAATACCTGCTGCTTATCAAAGTGTGTAGGGACATGTAACATATAACGGTTATGCAATAATGCCTTTATTAATTTAACGTTTTATCTCTTGTGTATTGAGAAATCTTCATATTATTGTTTGTAATGCCCGTATACTGTATGTCATTCAGACGTTAACACAGGATTCATAGGGACTAACTCGACTATAATTTGTCAGGTTATTATAATAATTATAGAACAAAATTACGAAACCCAGTATAAGACGACAGATGGTTGGCTTTTGTTCAATTTGATCTTTTATGCTTTCTTTATCATTTGCACTTTCGAACCCTTCTCTATTTTGCTCACGCATCTATGTCTTGTTGCCAAGCATCCAAACATTATCATCCTCAAGCGAGGGTTCTTGTCAATGTTGTTGGTTATTTTCTCTTTTAAATGGTGTTAATCAATCCAAAAGAATGCACAGGGGGAGTCTTCATCAGGGTGTTAAAAAAAAAAAAAAAAAAACTGGCTTTGCAGCATGATTGATGATGATTGGCTTTTGCAGATGGTGCGCCTTTCACCTGGTGGGTGGGCTGGTCAGGAGATGCCCACACATACTGGGCAGGGGCACCACCGGGCACTCAGCAGTGCGCCTGTGCTGTCCACGACAACTGTGTGGATCAGGAGCACTTCTGCAACTGCGACCGCGACCTCGACGACTGGTACTGAAACCTGCAGCTACATTTCAGCTAAATAACTTTTCACATTATATAACAATAATTTCATTTTACAATTACAATTACACTTTCTGGCATTGATGTAAGTATAATACTGCAACATCACCTTTTATACTACAGCTGTGTTGATTAATTTTCTATAACAGCAGCTCTGACAGTAGTGCTGGCTGCCAGATGTTCATATTCGATTCAGTTCCATTCAGATTTATTTCTATAGCGCTTTTAACAGCGCACATTGTCACAAAGCAGCTTTGTAGAAATATCAGTACAAAGGAACGGCTCAACCAAAAGAAGATCAAGATTTTGAATGACCTAACCAGAGCTCAGACCTGAACCTAACGAAGAGACCGTGGGGTGACCTGAAGCGGGCTGTGCACAGGAGATGCCCTTAGAATTTACTGGATCTAAAATGTTTTTGCAAGAAAGAGTGAGAAAAAATTGCCAAGCTAAGATGTGCCACGCTGATACACTCTGAGTGGTGTAATATAATCAAAAGGTGCTTCAAAAAAGTATTAGTGTAGGGGGTGTGCACACTTATGCAACCAGGTTATTGTACGTTTTTTTTTTTTCCTATTTTTCCCTAAAATGTTTCTGGTTGTCTTTCACTTAATTATTATACGTTGTAATTTCACATTGTGGGTGGAAAAAGTTCTGACTTATGATTTATCTCTGTTTCATTTCTTTACATCACAAAAATCTTAACAGGGGCGTGTAAACTTTTTTATCCACTGTAAATTCAGGATATAAAATGGTAAAAGTTATACATTTTTGCCTAATGAGCAAACCAGAGGTGACGGTGGCAAGGAAAAACTCCCTGAGACTTCATGAGGAAGAAAACTTGATTCAACCAGGAACCAGATTCAAAAGGGAATCCGTCCACATCTGGATGACGGCAGAAATCCACTTTAAATCCGGACTTTATTATCCTAGGAACAACCTGCCTAACCCCAGAGATTCTCCTGTCAGGCAGAACACATTTTGATTCACTGATTTAAAAAAACAACTTCTAAATAAGATCGTCTGATTGGCCAAAAAAAAAAAACACACACACACACACACACACAGAACGTATGTTGTTTATCCCTAACTGAGATAGCAGACAAAACAGATCTAAGTGCATCTGTGATTCACCACAATGCAAGACTGTTATTACAAATAGATTTAAATTGAATTTTTATAGATAAATTTCAATTTAATGGAAAGTTTGGTGAAGGAAATAAAAAGTCCTCAGTGACAAAGTAATGTTTTATGTTTTAGTAAGTCTGATGTCTGTAATTTCCCAAGGAAGAAAATGCATCTTTCACTTAAAAAAAAAAAAACAGAAGGAGTGACACTAAAATCACACTACTAGAGAAGGGAGGCAGACGTCTTTACCCATTAAATGTATGTGACATGTTTTACACACAATAATAAAGGACAAAGCAATAGTGACAGTTACAAGGAGGGCCGCAGTAAACGAATCGGTTTCTGGTGTTGGTCATTTCAAGTGCGTTCACGTTGACTCGGAATTACAGTAATTCCAAACTTCTGACTTTAAAAGCATAAAAAGCATTCAAGTCCTTGTTGAATTCTTAATTAGCAGTTGTCATTTTCCAAAAAAGCTCAGACGTGACAGTGCGTGACGCGGTATAAACTCACACGACCGGAAAATGGCAGCGGCTTCCGCACTCAAAGTAGCTAGGAGTCGAATGTCGTGCTGTGACTTGTCAATCATTGCCTGCCATTTTCTCGTAATCACTGCTTAATATATAGTGTAGCTTAGCTCGCTGTGTCAGAGATGTCATGGGGTTGTGTGTGTTTCCATATAAACAGCTAACTTCAGAGAGGAGTACGATATCCGAGCCATCGACTCGTAGTCACCGCGGTTATTACCACAGCATGTGGTAATGGGTTTTTTTGTTTTGTTTTGTTTTTTTTGTTTTTTTTAACAGAGATAGCCTTTAGTGTCAGATATACAAGTACAACATAGTGAAATTCTTTTCTTCGGATATCCTAGCTTGATAGGAAGCCAGGGTCAGCAAATAGCCAAACCTACATTTAAACAAACATATCAAACAAAATGTTTTGTTTTGCGGTAAATGCTGGTGACCCTTACATCAACAACAACCTACTGGACTTGCTTGTCCATCAGGCAATGAAAAACTGATAGACCAGATAAGTAATCTGCTTGTCCTAGAGGTCGGGCTATCGATATTTCCACCCCTGTATATAGTATCGCATTTTGCATCATGACAAAAACTGAATACTCGTGTATCTCATAGAGTGTCTTCTGTTTTTTTTTGTTTTTTTTGGACAGGCTGAATGATTCTGGTGTCCTCTCTCACAAAGAGCATTTGCCTATCAGGCTGTTAGCGGTGGGGGATGTTAGCAGGCCGGGGTCAGAGGCAGCGTATCGGGTGGGTCCGCTCCAGTGCTACGGTGACAGTAAGTACCAAAATATTTCGCAAATATTCTGAAGAGGTGTATCACAAAGGTGTGTGTCTGAAAGTGCTGCCTACTTACACAGTGTTAAGTCTTAAGGCTCTAATTAAGTCTTTGCATTGAAGGCAGACTTAACCTGGTCGATTTTTAAAGGCAGTCTCGACAAAAATGGTGGCGGATATAGATAGATAGATAGATAGAATATTATTTCTAGTCCAATGGTGTTCAATCTCACTTAACATTTAGTGAACACTGTTTGTACTTGGTCCACATTGTAATGTATGCTGCCTTTTAAGCCACTAGCATCAAGGGCGTCAAGGCCTTCTGTTTCAGACACGGCCAGGTAGTTGTTGTGAAACTGACAGACATTTATCATTTATTCTGAAAATCCATTCCCGTATCCATTTAACACACCATCTCCAGCCCTATCTTAGCCAAGAGTTAAAACCTTTTGTGCTATTTAGGTGGCAGGGGTGTAACGCAATGCCGCTATCTGTAACTGTATCTGTCACTTTAGTGCTCGAAATATCCAGATCTGTATTTGTTGTTGAAGGTAAACCTGAAGGTCTAAACAGAAAGGTAATTAAATATGAACTCTATCTCTATGCCCTTGGAAACACTGGAAAGGAAAAAAAAGGGAATCTGAGGTGGAAATGGCAGCACTGTCAGTATGTCATTTGCGAGTTCTGGCTCTGGCAGTTCCTCAACCTCAGATACATCACTCGAGTTGCTCACATACTTGGTCAGAACTGGAGATGGTGTTGTTTTTCTTGCTTGTGCCTGTCTTGTATCTGTATTTTCTAGCAAATCTGGTTGGTTCTATGCCTCAGGCCGATGTTCATTGTTCCGCAAGGTTCATATCTGTTTATTGGTCCATCGCACAGATCTGATGTGCACCTCAAGTCTCAACTAGATGCCCTGTGAACACTTCTAAAAAATACAATATATATATTTTGTGACAGATATGCACAGAAACAGTCGTATAAGCCTCACAGCCTCCTGCACCTCAGTGAAACGTCTCAAAGCGTATCTATATTGAGTTACAGTTCGAATGATGACTAAAGGCTTTTGGAACTCCCGATGGTATGGCGCCTTCCTAAATGCTTTCTCTCTTCAGATGACTTCTGGAACGCGGCCCACTTCGATAAGGAGACTTCTTACCTCCACTTCCCCACGTTCCACGGGGAGCTCAGTGCTGATATTTCCTTCTTTTTCAAGACCTCCTCCTCCAGCGGCGTGTTCCTCGAAAACCTGGGAATTAAAGACTTCATCCGAATCGAGCTGAGCTGTGAGTGAACTCTGCTTCCTGAGAAATTAGCTTTTGAGAAATTCTGAATTATGAAATTTTCCCATGACCCATCTGTATTTGGATGAATTTGTTATTATAATTATAATTTCTATTAAAGAACAACACATCATGCATTTCATATGTGGTTACATTAATGTTATGGAACATCCACGAAACAAGTCAGTTCCTCTTACTTACATTATAGACTCATCAGCCTCTCTTTTTTATTTTTCCATAACTTTTCATGTTACTGAGAACCCAGAAAGCACAAAGCCCTCTGTTCTAAGCACCATACTGTCCTGAGCACTAACACTGGAGACTCCTTCCATAAATAAATGTCTGCTTCACCAAAAGAAAGCTTCACCAGATCAATAATTATAAGCATTTCTTTGCTAAACAACAACACATCATCTACCTAATATTAGTCTTAGATTAGTCCTCTGGAGCAGCCGCTGTACAAGTCCCTGTATAACTTGTTAGTATAGAGATTATAACATATTACAATGTATGCATTAATATACATCTGCCATCTCTATAGAAAATGAATCAACACCTTCTGATGTTTGAGAATTGCAGTTTGACAGCTGTGTAACTGATTAAACATTAAATAAGCAGCAGTCTTCTTCTTCTTCTTTGGGCTTTTCCCTTCAGGGGTCTCCACAGCGAACCATCACTCTCCACCTATCCCTATCTTCTGCATCCTCAACACTTGCACCCACTAGCTTCATCTCCTCATTTATTACC
>CM074961.1:4951453-4970126 GCA_037577455.1 Pangasius macronema
TTTAATTAAATAATATACAGCCAAAGTAATCCTGAAAGTGAAGCAAAACAAGGGCACTATCGAGAAGCGCGTTTTTTGCTGTTTTGTCTTTGTTCATATGTTTGTTCTTTTTTATTTGACAATCCTATTTACAAAACGTATGTGGCGCTTATCCTCGATGGAAAAATAATCTCGAGACGTCGTCGCCAGAATATACAGACACAGTGAAACGCTGCCTCTCAGGGGAAATTTCAGCAGCGAGGCTAGATATTTTGTTCTCTTTTTGTTTTGAAATGCGTTCGAGCGTGAATAATCGCGCGCGGCTCTCTCGTCATCCCATCCGAGCTGCATCCTGTCCAGTGCACTCCACACAACTCCTGAGAAAACCCACAGGATTGTCATAGCCTTTAACCTCATTAAAACGAGAAGTGTAAAATTCTTAGCACATAACAGCTTCATGTGATGGATGAGTGTAGAGCGGGAGAAGACCTGAACATGGCCCGGAAGCTTGTTCTGCTATAATGACAAATCCTTTAGCTGAGAGAGCTCAATTAACCTCCCATTGTTCCGAGTCGAGTAAGACGGTAACCCGAAAAAGGGCTCCTAGGAAGCTGAGTACAGTGGCAGCGTGCGATAAAATGAGTAACAGCTTGCCAGTTTTCTCTAGTGATCCTATTCCTGGGCTGTTGATAGATATTAGATTTTAGCTATCTATCATTTATATCTATCACCTGTCATTTTTCCAGTAGCGCGTGAATGTTTTGTTTGCGCGTCTCTGCTGTAAGGCTGGAGTCGCTGCACTGCGTCTGTGCTGTACGAAGACCTGCTTAGACGCGCCGTGAATAATAAACAGGTCGTAACACATGATCAGCGAATTCACACCGTCGTTCCCGGCAGCACAGAGCCGCTCGATGACAGAAGGTGCCCTGCTTCGCTCCCTCTAATTCCAAAACGTGTGTTCGAGCCAGGGACGATTCTTACATAAAATAAGCCGAACAGCTGCTACAGGAAAGCATTCAGGTGGAAATAGATGATGGATTATTGAAGAGGAACACACAGACAGATGGCTTTAAACATACAGCACGAGCAGAAAGGCTTTCTTCGTCATTACTGTATATGCAATATTAACAAGTCCGAGTCCATAAGAAAACAGTTTAAACTTGACGAGTCACTGGAGCTGAATTGTGTTGACTCGAGTGTAATGTCATCCCAGACTACCTGGAACAGCATATTCATTTTTGAAACGCGGCCAAAAGTGTTTTGCTCTAAACGCTCAGCTGAATTTAATTCCGTTTGAGAAATTGCACCGCAGAGGTCTTGCCGACTAGAAAGGAAAAGCATCAAGTTCCTTTCATCTCCGACTGTAAACCTCAAGCGTCAGGGCGTTCACATCCAACGGCAGATTTAAAAAAAAAAACAAAAAAAAAAACATGCAGAGATTAAAGTCCGACGGCTTTCTGTTCCTGCTTAATTTTCCCTCCCTGGGTTTCATTTTGAGTCGCTACACACCTTGTGGAAATAAAATTCTGATTTCATTTCTCCCCAGACTTTATCTTTTACGCCTTTGCTAATCACATCTCATTACGACAGTGAAGCAAAGCACCCAGAGCTTTGGTGCTAATTTGAAACAGAAATAAATTTTAACTAGAGGTGTGATATCATCCTGGTATGACAACTACCTGAAATAATAAAATGTTCTATTAGATGTTGGTTTTAAAGCAGGGAAGCCTGTTGTATAGCTATTCATCATATCAGGTGGAAATGTCAACACTTGGTTTGATAATCAATCAAACCAATCAAAATACTTTCAGAAGTAAGGTTATGACGTGTTGGTTAATCCACAGCATGGTTGAATTCTTGGATCAGAAGGATTAGTGCATTCATTTCCTATAATCGCAGGTCTGACAGTAGTTCCAGCTGGAACACAAATGATAGGTTTATATTAATGCGGCACATGATCATTTTCTATAGTGAGAGCTCATAGACGACCTGCACATACTGTCTACGACACAACAACGAGTCGTTTCTTCTTGCACAATTATACCACTTCAACGGACAATCATTGCGTTTATGTAACATTCGCGGAAGGAGTCCCAGGTGCTGACTTAGTATCTAGAAATAATGAGAATGTTTACAGAAATGATAACATAACATGACAAGCTGTATTTTTTTTTTTTTTTTACAAGAGGAAAAAATTAGGCTGGTTAGGGAACGACTACTTGTTTCACGGACGTTCCACAACATTAAAAGTACCTATAAATGGATAAAAGTAGGACATGTCATTCTTTAATAAATGAATAAACATCCATCAAATAAGGTCCCCATGTCCCTTTCCAGTGCCGACTGAAGTTGTTTTCTCCTTTGACGTGGGAAACGGGCCGTTCGAGGTGCGTGTGAAGACTCCGGTCCCTCTGAACGACGAGCGCTGGCATCACGTGGTGGCTGAGCGGAACGTGAAGGAGGCGTCTCTGAGCGTGGACCATTACCCCGGATCAGTGCAGAAAGCCCCCACTGAGGGGCACATCCACCTCCAGCTCAACAGCCAGCTTTTTGTGGGTAAGAGAACCAGTTCACACATTTATATTCATAAGCCACTCATGCACAAAGAGAGATTTTACCAAAAAAAAAAATTCACAGCAAACAAACAGAACAAGACTGTGTCAGTACTCAGAGTCTGGGTTTGGGTTACAGCAGCAGCGTTGTTCAAAATATTCTGAATACTGAATACACTGTACCTTCCTAAATGTATTCAGTCACATATTCTGTTGCAACACATAAAAGGTCATTTATTCAGATTGCACTTCGAATATATTGTGATAAAGACACATGGGAAACATCTGCGCTGCATGTCGCTGCTCGCTTACACTTACTTAATATAGACTCTGTGCGTCTGCATTAATGCTCAGCACAAATAAATTTACGAAGACCTATCATTTATATCATTAATGAAAAATAAGGGATGGTAATTATAAATTCCTCGTTTTTGGCAAAATGATGATACTTAGACTTTTGGACTGGGTCTCAGCCTTGATATTAGACTCCTGGCCTGGGTCTCGCCATTGACACTTGGACTGTTGGACAGGGTCTCGACCTTGATACTTGGACTCTTGGACAGGGTCTCGACCTTGATGCTTAGATTGTTGGCCTGGGTCTCAGCATAGACACTCAGACTCTTGGACTGGGTCTCAGGTTTGATATTAGACCCTTTTACCTGGGTTTTACCTTTGATACTTAGATTCTTGGCCTGGGACTCAGTATTGGTACTTAGGCTTCTAGCCTAGATCTCAGCTTTGATACCTTTATATATTCATGCCCTGGGTCTGTGCATTGATACTTAGATTCTTGGCCTGGTCCTCAGCTTTGTACATGGAGTCTTAGCCTGGGTCTCAACCTTGATGCTTAGATGCCTGGCCAGGGTCACAGCATAGACACTTAGACTTTTGGAATGGGTCTCAGCATTGACAAGTAGATTCTTGGCCTGTGGCTCAGTCTTAATATTTAGACTCTTGGCATGGGTCTCAACCTTGATACTTAGATTGTTGGCCTGGGTCTCAGAGTAGACACTTAAACTCTTGGCCTGGGTCTCAGGTTTGATATTAGACTCTTGGCCTGAGTTTTACCTTCGATGCTTAGATTCTTGGCCTGGGGCTCAGCCTTGAGGTGTAGATTCTTGGCCTGAGATTCAGTACTCACAATCTGGATTTTGGATCTGGAGTCTAAAACCTGGAATCTGGATAACAGTTACACTCTTCTTGTTAGTACTCAGTCATAATCTAGGTCTCAGTACTAGTACTCAGAGTCCTGGTTTTGGTTTATCTTAACATTAATAGTTTTGGTCTGTATCTCAATTCTCAAAACCTTGGCCCGATATGGACTTTGATATTCTGAGTCTGGGAGTCTCAATGCACCAGGCTAGATGTGCTCAGAATTTGATGCCTGGTTTCAGGAGCAAATGCAGGCAGATCAACACCATTCTTCAAAAAGATACTCCCTCTATTGGTGTTTTGATGATGGTGGTGGAGAGCACTGTCTAACACATCAGTTAATGCACTTGTGATCATGTAATATGGCTTCCTTTCATGTTCCGCTCTTGATCTTGTTCTTAACATTAGTTCTGTATGTTGCTGTGTGAATATATTTGTGTCAGTGAGTTGGCTTCCTCGGTGTCAAAGATATGATTAATATGACAAGAAGTTATAATAATACAAGACCATGTTATGTTCTTGGTGAAAGAACTTGGTGAAAAAGTTAATGTTTTTATACTGCTTGTCCATTGGGTTGCTTTCACGCCACAGACTTAGCAACTCTTATTATAGCATAGACTACTTCAGAAACACATCCTGTACATCAGTTTCTTCACATCTACAAAAGATGGAATATGGTTACACACTTACACACACACATTCATTCATTAACATCTACTTATGTAGGCCACATTAAGTTGTGTTTTGGGCCGTGCCTTCTTGCATACGTCCATCTGATCTACATCTCTAGTGGAGATGTGTTAAAAAGGTTCATGTCTTAAATTTGTCTAGTCAGTGTTCTATGAGAATGGCTAGTTGACTAATTGGCCTCAAAGAAGCCCTGGATGCATCTGTATAATTAAACGGTCTTGTCATGTACCATCAGGATGTAGATACAGAGTTTTATTAGCTAATGTAGGCTGTTTATCAATGGAATTAATAAATATAACCGAAATACATCATCGCTGCAAAAAAGTAAACATGAAGTTCTATAAGAATTACCTCAACAAGTTATTGTTACAAGGGCTGTTTTTCAGTGGCAGTAATGAGTGTAATTTGGAGGCTAATTTTCTCATCATAAAGAGCTTAGCTAAGGAAATGCTGTTAATTAATAGGCTACAAAAGTGGCAGAGTATCACTATGAAGCCACTTGTGTAATCTGACTCAGACTGTTATTCTTGATTTCAGCCCAGCCTGTGTTTCTGCTTTCTTGTGGAAAAAAAAAAGAATAAAACTGCATTTTGAGGCAGGATGCATATGTGGTTCTTCTTTAAATTAAGGGAGGAAAACACGCTGAAATACTTGTATATGAGTCTTGTACAATTACCACATGATCATCAGTGGTGTCCAAGATTTATTTTGTAATGAAATTCTGTTGGCATCTTTTAGTTTAAACCTATTTCATGAACACGTTGGTCTAATTTCACTTTGGTTAATGGTTTACTACATTACCTATAACGCTGCTGGACTACCTGCTGATAGTTGCGCCACTGGGATTTAGCCATCACTTCATGTCTACCTAAAGATCAAGTTCCNCACAAACGTGTCCTATAGCTACATTGCAGTCTGGAGTCCAACATTTGCCCCAATGTCTCCACTACTTCAACACTGGATCTCTCATTAATATGACTTTGAGCATCACTGGAAAATAGTGAGTGAGAAAAGAAGTTCTTGCTCTTTTGCTCCTTTATTTTTGAGATCATTGAAGCTTTTTATCAAGTGCCAACTTTGCTGTTGTTAAGACAAGATTTGCCATTGTACCCGTCCAAACGTTCCATTGTGCAAGGTCTTTTTGTGGGTCAGCTCTCTCAAATCCTCCACAGCAGTTTGTCATTTCATTTTAGCCAAATAGGTTTGAAGTTTAGGGTTGATGGATTTCTGGTTTTCATGCCACCTTTTCTCCCTTCTTTGATGAGATGTGATGATCAGCAGCTAGCAGGGTACTTGAATGTTTTGACTTGCGCATTTTTTTTTTTCCTGGTAGAAAAATTTACATCGAGATGGAAAAGAGTAATACGAAGGTGGTGCCAATTGATTTAATTTGCATGTGAAGTGAATAGCTCACCATACATGGATGCTACAGCAACGGCATTTGAAAATGAGTGTTTTTCCTGCAGCAATTAACATACAAAGGACATTGAGGTTGTGAATAGGAAGCGGGGAGAATGACAGAAGGTTGGGCTTTGAGAAGAGAAAAGAGCACGCTGATCATTTGCTTTGAATAGACCCGGACGCCAGGGTTGAACTCAGACAGACAGAAACAGAGCTTTCAACAAAAGCCATCATTGCCTTTTGAGTCTGTTCCACCCACAACATTCTTTTCATTATCTTGTTATTTAAAACAGCTTCCACCATCCTTGCAAAGTGTTGTTGACAGCAGCATACCGTCAGAGAACAACCCTGGGAGCACTGGAGTCTCTCCATAATGTCACCCCACATAAAATATGGTTTAGTGCGAAAAAATAAACAGCATGTTTGTTGTGTTCTTCAGGAGGAACCGCGTCCAGGCAGAAGGGTTTCCTGGGCTGCATCCGGTCACTGAAGTTGAACGGGAAGACGCTGGATCTGGAGGAGCGAGCGAAGATCACACCTGGCGTCCGCCCTGGATGCCCAGGCCACTGCAGCAGCTACGGGCACCTGTGTCAGAACCAGGGCCAGTGCCTAGACAAGCATAACGGCTTCACCTGCGACTGTGGAGCCTCGTCATACACCGGCACCTTCTGTCACAAAGGTGAGGAAAGGAATGGCAGCCATATTGTATACATAGTTGATGATTGAAAGAACCGAGGCGCTAGTTATCCTTGGCCAACATTCATATTAATCAGTGAAAGCTAATAAGTGGGAAGTTACTCACACATTTCCAAAATCCTAACAGCGCATCAGTTTTTAGTTTCTGCCCCTTAGTGCACAGAAGTACGGACACCTGTGTGGTTGGTAAGCTCCTCAGGGGCTTACTGGACCTCAGATGCAGAAGTATAAACCAGCCTTTACCTTTAAGTTAGTTAGTCACTCCAACACAGGCTAACATCCTACCCTAATGTTATTTAATTAACTAGAAAACTGGATAAGATAATGTTAGCTAGCTTGTTAGCTGTCCTAATGATAGCTAACAGGCTACTCTAATGTTAGCTAGCCTGCTAGTATTGTCAGTTTTGGCTTTCAATTACATAGTATAATAGTTTAAACTAATATTCTCTAATATTTTTAGCAAGCTTCGCTAGCTACTAAATTCAAATAGCTGCTTGAAAGGTAATGTTACCTAAGCTATGCCTGGCTAATGTTGCTAATTGTATCTCTAATTTAAAACCATTATTTTTTTAGCAGTTTGCTGAGACTAAAGAATTTGTTCTGATTTAACATCTTGACCTGAGGACATCCGTCACTCAACAAAATATGAACGTCTCCTTTCTGTTTTTTAAATCCATTATCCATAATCCACTTCATTTTTAGCCATGCTAGCATCAAATCTGTTATCCCTCAGACACTGAAGTTTATCTCCACTTATCACTCTATAACCTTCGTTGGTGTAACTTCTGCTTTCATCTTCCAGAGGTCTCTGCGTTTTTCCGACCCAGCACTTCGGTGACGTACACATTCAAGGAGCCGTATGAGCTGAACAGAAACGGCAGTGCGATGTCTTCCTCCATCTACTCAGACCTGACGCTGAAAGGAGAGAACATATCACTGAGTTTTCGCACCAGCCAGGCACCAGTCATTCTCCTTTACGCCAGCTCGTACTACAGAGAATTCCTCGCTATCTTCCTCAACAGGAACGGTGTGAGATCTTGCTAATCTTCCCCATCTCATTTCTCTCCATGTTGCTTAAGCCTATACTTTTGAATTGGTGAAATTCTCTTAAGACTCAAAAGCTAATAGATTCATTGTCAGGCTATTGATAGAGAATAGATTTTAGTGTTCTAATCTAATATCACCACCAGCCGCCACTGCTATGTAATAGGAAATGTCAGGGGTTTCGCAGGCCACTAGCATTACTCCCCAACATTAATCGACACACACAGCGCTTCCCTTAGCTTGACTGCACATACACCTGTTGTTACATGTTTAAGCTTTCCTTCATTAATCTTATTAAACTGGTTGAATATAGAATAAAATAAAGTACAGGTCTGCTATACAAGTGCCATAAAAAGTTTGTGACATCTGTTTACTAAAGCAACTTTGTCACTTTTGCAGGAAGAAATTCCCTCTGACGCTAAATTGCAAACTATTGAATAATGGTCCTGTAAATCTATCTACCGTAGAGTCCTAGGAGAAGAGGAAGTGATCTAATTCCAGACTTTCAATATCCTACATTTCTCGGAGGTTTTACCGAGCAATAGCTCTATATTTTGAGTCATGGGCAATGAGGAAGAAGGAATGGATTTTACATATCAAACACTTGAGGCTACACTGGGGAGACGTGCCTGTTAATCATGTGCTAGGGACGGAGAAGCTGCATATGTTCTCGTCATTAAGGCGATGACCTTTTGGGATAGTTAGCTTGGTCGTCTAAGTGAGATCATTAAGTGTCAATGGTTTTCAAAAGATCCATATGAAGCATTTCCCTCAGCCTTTCAGATCAGTTTCAGATTTTCTTTAATTAGTGACTCTTCCAGTAAGGTGCTGCACAGGAGTGGATTGGGGACACCGGTAATGTCACAGTTTCCTGAGTGAGAGTGAAATTAGATTTATTCCTGTGGTCAAAAATAGAGCAGGCTTCACAGTTCTTCTCACAGTAATGACTTGTGCTTCTCACTACCCCTCTTGTCAGCATCATTTTATTTTTGTGTGACTGTCACATTTGCTAATGTTTATTGGATTCCATTCATCCATCTGCCTGTGCAGTGTTTCCTGTGCCACTGGCTGCCACCCAGCCCCAAATCATAAAAGATCTACCCCCGTGCTTAACAGTTGGGTTAGGGTTCTTCTATCTCCAAGGATACTACCTTTGGTAATTGTGGCCAGAGAGTTTAGAGAGTTTCCAAAGAGCTTATCTACGTAGATATTGTTTTGCATAAATCAAATGTTCACTCTTGTATTGCGATGGCAAGTAAGGTTTCCTTCTGATGACTCTTCCATGCAGATCATGTTTGTACAAGGAACACTCCACAAATGTTGCACCACCACTCTTGTGTCAAAAATCAACAAAATATGAAATATGGGTGCCCAAGGGTTTGCATACGACTGCACTTTAGTGTTTTCTCTGCTACAACACGTGCAAAACACTAAAATGTGCAAGGTTCAAGCTGCCACTGTTGGGCCCTTGAGCAAGACCCTTAACCCGCTCTGCTCCAGGGGTGCTGTATCATGGCTAACCATTTGTATTTTTAGTATTATATCCATTCGTCTTGGTCTTATCCTTTTTTCGTCTTATTCTCAACTGGTAAACCTAGCCTTATACTCTTTTAATAATGTTTAATGATCTGATCAGCTGAGGAAATCAGTGTTAGATGGGGCAGTTGACAGTTTCGCAGATCGCTGACAGTTAGAGACGTCTACACGTTACTCCACACGTGTGTTCTTTAGAGTATAAAGGCATCCAACAGATATGAGCGAGTTCACTCGAGAATATGTATACACAGTATTCATTTTGACAGTACCTAAAGGGTCCCAGCTCTCTATTTCTTCTCAGGCAGACAGATAATTTAAAAAAAAAAAAAGTATTAAGAAAGCGGTACTCTTGACTAATACAGTGTTATTATTATTTTTGGGAAAAGCTGCAGGTTGATATTTTTACTGGCTCGAATTCTCATGTACTTTACATGCACATGTTTTCCGTTTAAATAGAGGTGGCCACTAATACCTCAAACGTATGAAAATGAACTTCTCATTTAGTGTGTGTTATTGACAGCGGATTAAATACTAATCTTCTTAAAGTGTCATAAATGTGAGTTAGTGTTGTTGCACATTGATGTTCCCATCCTGCTGGAATCAGGTAGATTATAGATTATAGATTCATTGTAAGTGTTTCCTACAAAAGGACTGCACTGGCAGCATCTCCTGTGTAACGGGATATCCTGTGCTTTTTGAAGGTCAACTGGAGGTGAAGTACAAACTGCAGAATAACAGAGATGCTGACGTCTTCAGATCAAGTGTGAAGAACCTGGCCAATGGGCAGCTGCACCGAGTGTCTGTCAAGAGAGTGCTGGAGAGCCTCAGTATTCAGGTCAGACAGACGTCCGTGAGATAAAACTTTTAAAGGGTTATATACAGTATTTGTACGTTTAGTGCACAACTGAGCTTTTCCAAGTATAAAGACAAGAAAGTCTGAGCCTTTTGGTTTAAAAAAATTGGAAAAAAATTAAGGAACTAAGAATTATAAGAGAGAAACTAAGAGTATTGTCTGAAATTGTTCACATAGTTCCACTTAGCTAGCTAAATGAACATGATCTGGTAGCTAGTTGGCGTGACTTGTTAGCTAGCTAAATAATAATAGCTATGCTAGTCAGCTTGATCTTTGATACCAGTGACCCTGTTGTAAAGATCATGTAAACACCATCGAGTCATGTTTTTTATACACGTAGGATCATTTAAAAATTACAAACGGTTTAGATTAACACATGCATACTAAATATGACTCAGTTCTACTCAGTAATTATGCAGCTTTATGCATTATGAATGAATTCTCAATTCTGATTGGTCAGAAAGCATTGATTAATTTTCTATTAAGACATCTCTGGCAAATCGCAGGTTTATATTAATGAACTCGTTCTAATCCATTGTGGTTTCTATAGTAACAACTAATTCATGGCATCTTGTATAAAAGCTGCTCCACGTAAATGTAATTGTGTAAGTGCAATTGTTGCTTTGGGGAAGTTTTCTTAGAGTAGACGTTTATGCAATATTTTTGGAAGGAGTCTCCAGTGTCAGCGATTTCTTGGTAACATGAGGGAATGACTAGTGAGGGAACGACTGTTTATAGCTGTATATATTTCATGGACGTTCCACAGCGTTAAACTGTGTAACTGTAAAAGGGTAAAAAGTGTGACGTGAATTTTTAATTAAAATCAAATGGTTCGAGTTGGCAAACTGCTGTGGTGTAAGAGGAATAAAACACTTCACACCACAGGAATATTTATCATCCTTCTATGACAGCACGGCGTGCTGGGTTTTTATTCCTTACGTAACTCTGCTGATGGAAATCAGCCCCGTATAACTCTGTACTTCGTCACGTTACGATGGAAGAAAATAAAATCCAGTTCATTCTAACGTGCCTCTAAAATGTCTTCTTGATCGAGAAGTTGTACTTTCTTCAGTTCATTCACTTCAACCCTCGAGTCAATACGCAATCTGCTGTGTCGAGCCGAAATGCGTCTCGGACGAGTGTTACTCGGTAGATAACCTTCACCAATTAGTCTAAGCCTTCGTGATAATTGCGTTTCAAAGATGTGAGCTCATCTCGGCAATCTTTCTTCCCCGATTCGAGCACTTCCCAATTTGTCGTTCCCCGTGGAGCAATAAGAGGCCCTGCGCCACACAACGGCATGTTTAAACGGCTTTGAAGAGCAGCTTTAATTAAAAAAGCCTCGCTGTGGACGAATAACGCTCGTGAGCATTTGAAACATGAAAGTGCTAAAGCCCTTTTCAGCATGACAGTCATCCCTGTTTACTCAAGCTCCTTTGCATCTCCTAGATTGATCAGAACGCGAGGGAAGACTTCAACCTCTCATCAGATGTTGACTTCAATGCCATCAAAGCCATCGTCATCGGGAAAGTGCCTGGTGAGTAAGACCATTAAAATGCTGTCAGCATCTGTCTGGGCTGCCTCTTAGAGAGTACTCTGTAAAAAAAAAAAAAAAAAAAAAAATGTAAGATTGTTTGCTCTCATCCGGACAGTGCTTTCAAGCTTCTGTTCCCAGCCTGTGCTTTCAGTTATAACGGGGAAAAAAATGGAGCTGAGTGCCAGCCTCAAAGAAATGCAGGTAGAATTTCCCTATAATTGATCATTATGGACTATTATATGCATTTTAGAGAAGGACTGGAAAGATGAAATGTCTGGAACATGTAACTGCTTCAAGGGGCAGGAGATGATTGTTCAGACAGCCAGTGAAGTGAATTAAGGGTGTAATGTTGCTAGGTCTTCAGGGAAAAAAAAAAAAAAAAAATCTTGGCCCGATCCCGAGTAGCACAACTCCCCACCCCAAAATATATGATCCTCCAAGAACATCTTCATTGTTTGACTCACCACATTGTTTCACTCTTTAATCAGTTCCTGTTGCCGTGAGAGCATCTGACCAGATTACGCAGATTCCCACATCTGGCTTGATCTGATTGTCTGTTTCCTGGAGGAGGCCTGAGCTGCAATATTTAGCATAATCTCCTCTGTATTTTTAGCATTAGCACATTTCTCCATAACGCCATGCGGAGAGAGGGGCAGAGTTTAAAGCGGAAACATAAAAGAGCATTCTCTGTCATTCCCAACAAAGCCAGGCATCGATCATTACACTGTAATAAATACAGAATAAAAGATGAAACACGCATAATGGGGGAGAAGTGTAAAAACTAGGGGTCGAGTCTGACATCTCTGTACCGTGGATCCCACAGAGGGTCATGAGGGAGCCTGGAGCCTAGAGCAGAGGACTCAGGGCACAAAGCAGGGGACACCCTGGATGGGGTGCCAACCCATCGCAGGGCACAACTGCACACACATTCGCACAATTTGGAAATGCCAGTCAACCTACAGCACATGTCTGGACTGGGGGAGGAAACTGGGGTACCCCGCACACAGGGCGGAGGTGGGATTCGAACCCCCAACCCTGGATGTGCAAGGTGGAAAATGTGCTAAGCCACTAAGCCACCATTCCCCCTGGAGTCTGACATCAGGGCAAATATTCACAAAGCAGGAGTCATGAGACTCCATGAGCACAAGAAACACTGGTCAACTTGCTTCTGTTTTTTTATTCCACAAATCCAGAATAAACATGTCAGGAGATTTTTGTAAAATGATAAAAAAAAATAAATAATTAGTCCAAGGCACAGTGGATGCCTCCCAAAACTCTAATCAATGCCTCCTAGGTTCCTCGATCGTACATCCTTCAGCCCGTGACCCATAAATCGATAGAAGTCCACCATTGTTAAGGACATAATTCTTAAAACTCAGTTGGAGGAATCCAGGATAGAAGAGGCTTTCATGTCAAGGATACCCGAGTGCTTCCTAGACAGAAGTCTTTTTATAGAGTGTAACTGCAGTGCAAATGTGTATAAATACAGTATAAAGTCCAATAAATGAAACAATAAGAAGAACCACAATATAAATCTTTGAATTAAAATATGCCTTGCTTTTAAAATACCAATATAAGAAATGAGTGGTAGAATACTTTTTAGGCTAGAACGTAAACAATCACGTGTGTGATGTACACTTTTGTTTAAGGCTAATTCAGTGTTATGTATAAGTGTGTGTAACACCACTTTATTAGGAACAGCGCTGTTGTAGCCTGTCGGCCTCAAGGTCTGACGTGTTGCGCATTCTGAAATGCTTTTCTGTTCACCACGGTTGTAAAGAGTAGCTAACTGAATTAGCATAGCCGTCTAGTCAGCTAGAAAGAGTCTGACCATTCTGCTCCGTCCTCTCTCATCTCTGCCACTCACCATTCTGTATAAGCCCTAGCGAATGTTGTGTGTGAAAATCCCAGGAGGTCAGAAGTTTCTTAAATACGTTTCCCCCATTCTGATGACTGGTGTGAACCTTATCTCAAGCTCATTGTCCCTTCATTCCTTGATTCCTTTCTTTACACCCTTTCCTCACTTCCTCAAAGGCTGGGGCTAAGAAGAAGTGAGGAAGGGACGTGAGAGTTTAAGAAATGAGAAAGCTGTCATCATGTCTGTTTTAGTCAGATTTATTACCGGATTTGATTAGTGATCCTCATAATTACTGCAAAAACAGACACCAAAATACAACAACGAAGAGTCACTAGCATTATGATGTTGGTGTATTTAAACACTAATACTGCTAACACTGGGAGGTCGCTATTTAAGTTAAATGTCCTCATGCCACATAATCCACACGTTAATCCAGTATAGTCGCTTTTACAGGATTATGTTAATATCCGTTTGGATAATGCTGCTTGAGGCTGCCTGAATAAACATCCAGAAGACGCCTATGAAGCTGTTAAAATAATGACTTTTACTTAGCAAAGTAAGTGTAGCCTTAATGAAGGTTATTTGTAGCCCATGGCAAATAAACACACACACACACACACACACACACACACACAAACACACACACACACAAATAGATAGAGGTCTTCTTGTTTCATTATTACATTATATTAGAAGAAGAAGAAGAAGAAATAACACTAAATTAATTTAAATAATTTAACAAGTATAATATATAATAATGAGCAAAAAATTAAGAAATGCAGGTAAAACTTACAAAAAGAAAATAATATGAAATAAATTACTAACAAATAATAGTACAGATAAATTGTGCTATTTTTTTTTTATTATTATCGGAACCCTGATTAATTATTTCATAATGTTTTTTTAAGTTATATCTCCTTTTCTTTGTTTTTTATTTGTTTGTACATGTTAATTGAAAGGAAATTACCCACAGTAGGTTTTATATATGAGAGAGAGAGAGAGAGAGAGAGAGAGAGAGAGAGAGAGAGAGACAGGCAGATCGAGAGAGGGAAAAACAGATAAAGAGAGAGACAAACCAGGGGGGGGTGTGATGGACACAGACCGTAAGAGACAGACCAAGAGAGACACGGAGAGAGAAAAACTATGATTTGATTCTGTTTGAACTTTGATTCTATTTGGCATAAAGAACCAAAAGTGTGAATTAAAATTATCAGCAAAAGAACTAAATTCTTCCCTCGGGAGCGTGGGGTGAGCCGGAGCTTCTGCCTAAAGCCAACACTGTTTAATTTATTCTTTAACAGCAGAAGCAGATGGATTTTTTTGTAACTCATGACTATAGAGTGACTATATAGTGACTATGGAATGAACTCCATGGCATTTATATAGATGTGTATGTGTGTGTGTGTGTGTGCGCATATCTATCCACAGAATATGATGAGCTGGATGCAGAGATAACTCGTCTGACTTCTCAGGGCTTTACAGGCTGCCTGTCAGTGGTCCAGTTCAACTCCATCTCTCCTCTGAAAGCAGCCCTGCTTTATCCACACACCAGTCCTGTTATTGTCACAGGGACACTGACCGAGTCCAACTGCGGCTCGTCCTCGTCATCCAGTCCCTACGCAGCCGAGACCACCCACTCGCTGTCAGGTACAACGTGCCACATCACATCCATCTGAGAGCCGAAGTGCCGAAGTTCCTTCCGACTCCATCCTCCTGCGGCAGCTCCTTGAAGCTTAGGCCTCAACTTCTCTTCTGGGTTTAAAGTTTTGAAAGGGACGGCAGTATTTTTAAAGAGGAAAGAAGTCAACGCAACCACTGCAGCAAACTTTATCCTTAAAAATAATACTTTTCTGCAAATATTTATGCAGAATGCTAGGTCAGTACTTAGTAACACCCACTTTGGCAGATATCACAGCTTGGAGTCTTTCTATTCTCGTTTAAGGAACTTTCACCCACCCTTCCCTTCCTGTAGAGCGTTTCTAGTTCTGAGGTAACCCTGGGCCATATTGCGTGCGTCACACGTTTAAGATCTACCTACGTACAGTATTTTCAAAGATGTTCTAGTCAGGGGGAGTGTGAGGGTCATTCCATAAGTTTCAGCTTGCATTTCTTGAAGTAGTTTTGGATTATTGTTCTGTTGTAGAAGCCAGTCCCTTCACTCTTCCCAGCTTCAGTTTCTTCACTGACTGTGCCACATTTGCTTCCAGAATTTGCAGATACTTCCTGGAGTTTATTCTTCCATCTACCTGTGCAATGATTCCTACCCCACTGGCTACCACACAACCCCAAAGCATAATAGATCCACCCATGCTTAACAGTTTGTGTTCTTTTCATCAAAGCTCTTTTTGCTCCAAACATACCTTTAGGTGATTGTGGCCAAAGGGTTAAATTTTTACTTCTTCAGTCCACAAGACCTGTTCCCAAAATGCCCCTGGCTTATCTAGATATTGTTTCACATAGATCAGTTGTTTACTTTTCTGATGAGGTCACAGGTAAGGTTTCATGCTGATGACTCTTCCATGCAGATCATGTTTGTGCAAGCAGCGCTGCACCCCTGTGTCAGATAAACCTTCCTGCAGGTCCTTAATGTCATATAGTGACTTTGCTTTGCCCTTCTGGCTAGGATGCCTGCAGCTCTGTGTGAAAGTCTTCTTGATCTTCCAGATTTGACTTCCACAGTTCCCCATAACTGCCATGTTTTAATGACATTTCGGACAGTGGAAATTGTGAGCTGGAGCTGATATTGTTTTGTAGCCCTCTTCTTTGTAGGCATCACTTGCAGATCCTCAGTCAGCTGCTTACGAGCCCATATTTGTACAAGGTTTGAAGAATCAGACAATTTAGTATTCTGTGGAATTGTTATTCCTACAATTCTTGAACTACCTACCATGAGACTTGACAGCTGGAAGGGTGTCTAAACCTGTAGTTGTGTTTACTTCTTTTCACTTCAAAAATCATTACAAATATGTCAAAATTTGGGTCCCCAAACTTTTAAAAAACTGTGTGTTATAGTTATTGCTACAAAAACAAAAAGACCTGACTTGAGCCAGTAGAAATTGATAAACATGAGGGTTAAATAAATAAAGGTATGTCTGCATTACAGTAAGACCCACTTCCATAAGTATAATAAGTACAGGCCCTTCCTTTTAAAAAGACATGGCATGGCAAAGTGGGTTTTTTCCATAACACTCTAAAGTAAAAAACATTTTGTCTGCAGCTTCGAGAAAGCCTGCATGCCGATAATTAAATCAAGGCTCAAATACGGCCAATCAGTTATTAATCTGCATGCAAGAGAATTGAATTTGCATACTCTTTCTTCTTTCGGTTTCCACTTTCGCGCTTTACCGCCTCTCTGCACCGCGGCCTTGTGAATGCCGACTATGATGCTCTGTGTGTCTCTTCTTTCTCTCCTTTCCCTCTGCTGTAGATCATGTGGGCACTGTAGGAGAGCCCGTAGTCAATGCAATCAGCGGCGACTCGGCTTTGATTGGAGGTAACAGCCATCCTAGTGCACTTTGCTCGTTTTAAGTTGATGAGGAAATGAGTGTTCCTTCACAGAAGCTGATTCTGTTTGCTTTTTTTTCTTCCCTCTGTGCCTTTAGCACATCTGCACTTCCGCTGTACTTTTCCAAGTACGACTGCGTACGCTGCTCCTACCGCAATATTATCAAATCGAAACTGAAAACTCTTTATCACGGTATCTGCTTATGACTTTATATTTTCTTTTTGAAGAGGACTATGTTAAACACCATTTATACCACAGAACAGCGTTGTTGAATTCTCAAATCTGATTGGTCAGAAGGTAATAGATTTTCTATACCAGTAGCTCTGACAGTTTTGTCTGTAATTCAAATCATAGGTTTATATTAAATGCACTTTTTTTTTAATATTTTATCGTTTCTATAGTAACAGCTCATTCACAGGGACTTGTGTGACACTTCATGTAAACAGATTTTTAAAAATATGGTATTTACCAAAGAAAAACATGGAATTTGTTTACATGGTGAACTTTTCTTAGGAGGGGATGGGGTTTTTTTTTAAATATTTGTGGAAGGAGTCTCCAGTGTCAGAGGAGTTACTATTACCACCATGAAGCTGATTATTTTAGTATTATATTCCTCTCACACCACAACAATTTGCCAGTGACAATCTTTTGACAAGTTAGTTCCAGTTTTCACTTATGTTATAGCAGCTATAAACAGTTGTTCCCTCACCAGCCTCTCGTGTTTATCCCTCTTGAACTTAAGTCCCTGTGTAAACTTTTCCGTTTGCTCTGTGCTTTGTATGTGTGTCTACGAGAGAGAGAGAGAGAGAGAGAGAGAGAGAGAGAGAGAGAGAGAGAGAGGTTGTTAAAGGAATGACTGTTTATCGCAGATATACAGTAATGGATACAGAACAGGAACTAACTTGTCTCTTGGACATTCCACAACATTAAATCTAACTACAAACCATTAAAATGTGCGACATGTCCTTGATTAATAAATGAAATATTGGAATCATTGCTAAATCACTGTAGTATAAGCAGAATAACACACTCCAGACTGCCGTTATACAGAAATAATGCACTTCAGGTGGTCGCGGCACTCGGCTTCCGCGTTGTGCCGTATCACACCACCCCGGTGTGCGTTATTCGTCTATAGTAGCACAGTCTGTTGTGTGTTATTCCTTACTTGATCAATACCTTCTGACCAATCCAAATCAAGACTTCAAGAGCGCTGATGTACAAGAATGAATAGCGCGCACGAAAATCTAGACACCCCGCAGTTAATTTCTATTTAACAGAAAGGAATTTCTTAAGGACACCGAAACTAATTTAGCATTTAGAGAAATTGTGCTGATTTTAGGAACTTTTCCTGCCATCTTCAAATATCCTCTACTCAACCAGAGTAATGTGGCATTAAATTAAGCGGAGATGTATTTTTAGCACTCCAATTAGACATCTCTTTTACCCTGCATAATTACATACACACTGCATAACAGAATGTAATGAAAGATATGCTCAGGAAATGCCACCTTCTGACAGGAAGTACAGCTGATCCTTTGTGAAATAATGATAAAAATATATATATATATATATATATATGCATATACTGTACGATCAAGTTAGAGGATCAAATGAGTCACAAACTCGAGTCCAGACTTCTTTGCTTAATTACATTAGTCGACTGATTATCCTAATTCCAGCCAAACTAGAACGAGTTTCTAAATTAAGATGTATCTGATAGATCACATCAGATCTACTTGCGCTCTTTATAAATGCAAAAGTGGCGACGCTTTCATAGCACTGTTATTAAAACTATCACAGTGAGGCCATTATGAGAAGATGCTCAGCCCATTGAAGGGAGATGTATAATACCACGGTAGGTTTTATGGTT
>CM074961.1:4970226-4981564 GCA_037577455.1 Pangasius macronema
ACTTCTTTGCTTAAT
Source organism: Pangasius macronema (assembly GCA_037577455.1). Taxonomy (NCBI): domain Eukaryota; kingdom Metazoa; phylum Chordata; class Actinopteri; order Siluriformes; family Pangasiidae; genus Pangasius; species Pangasius macronema. Next base: position 4,970,242 of record CM074961.1, read on the forward strand.
TACATTAGTCGACTGATTATCCTAATTCCAGCCAAACTAGAACGAGTTTCTAAATTAAGATGAAGATGAAATTCATAAAGGCCTCATTTTCCACTTTAAATGCATGATCTATGTGTGTTCCTTTTTACCTTCAAGTTTCACCCGCGACGTATCTGATAAATCACATCAGATCTACTTGCGCTCTTTATAAATGCAAAAGTGGCGACGCTTTCATAGCACTGTTATTAAAACCATCACAGTGAGGCCATTATGAGAAGATGCTCAGCCCATTGAAGGGAGATGTATAATACCACGGTAGGTTTTATGGTTTTAATAAAAGGATTGCGCAGTCGCTAGAGCAGCAGGAGCGCAGATGTGATGCAACACCGTTCCTTGGCACCTTGTTCCACATTCCGCTCATATTTAAATTTTGTGTTTTCCAGGCGTCATCGCCGTCGTGATATTCGTGATCCTAGCCTGCCTGGCTGTCATGGCGCGATTCTTCTACAGACGGAAAGAGACATTTCAGACCCAGGACTCGAAGGGAGCGAAATCAGAGGACGGCCCTGAAAGCGCATTTACCGCTGACCCCAGTGCACAGAGCGTAATCAGTGAAAGCCAAAAAGAGTACTTCATATGATAAAGCCTTTCCTTTTCATCATCGTTCAAACTTTTGGCATAATCCAGGGGGGGAGGGGGGGACCAGAAATGCCTCGCCAAGCCTTGACTGAGACGTTAGTGTTATTGGTGAATGCACTGAAAAGATGTTCTGCAAATGCAGCACTTATGGTGTGTTGTGCAGAGAAAAAGCCTGAAAACGGTTCGATCGAAATGTGAAAGAGAACTCCGTAAAAAAACGTAAAAAAAATCTTTTTTTTTTTTTTTTTTTGTACATAGGCTGAAACGTTCCACAATTTGCCACAAATAACAGTGTTTCTAAGATGTGTATAATGATATTCATTGACTGTGAATATTCTTTTGAAATATACATGTGGGGAAAAAAAGATCTTTGTAACTGTTACCTTTGCCTTTTATCCGGGATTTATCGAAACGCCTCATTTCGCAGTTCCACTGGAACTGGAAAACACCGACCGTGTCATACAGTGAGGTCCAGAAGACTGAGACTTTTCTATCATTACAAATTACGCAAAATATTTCAGTACAGACGATACTATGAACAATACCGTGAGTGAAAGGTAGAAATGTTTTTCAATATTTCCCGAAATGAAATTTCAGAACTTCATAGTATTCGGTACCTCGCGCTTTTGCTTTTCGAGCCAGCATGGACTTCACAAGATTGTGTAAAACCAGACTTTTGGGCCTCACTGTACAACTTTGGTGAAATATACCGTATGTTGGAAGCAGTGTTGAGAATGTAAAGCTATCTGTGTAGCATATAATAATATATCTGCACACACTAATGAACACCGGGTGTGTTCATCACTTCAGAAGGTCAACTGCTTTTTTCTTTTTTCGTTTTTTTTTTTTTAAAAAGATGAATTGAATCGTCTTTGAAGATCAAAAACGAATCCGTAGCGTTTGATGTGCTCTCGCGTGATTGTTCGGTTCTTGGGTTGTGAGTGTTTTGCTGTGTGTGGACAGCAGGCCTTGTTTCTTTCGGCCGCTCTTACTCTCTATTAGGCTGAAAGCTCTCAGCAAGCGTTCTTAAGGTTCCCCGTTGCTGTCTGTGCATTTCCTGGATGAAAATAAATTGTGATTTGTGCCTAAATGCCAACAAATGCTAATGTAAACCAACTGCATCGGGGAAAGAGTGCGGAAATTTGAAAACAACACAACAGAGGCTTCCTGCACGTTGGATCGTTGCACACTGAAACACTTTAGCTATGACTAAATTTTGGGAAAGAGTGAAAATTTAAGAAAAATGAATGTTTCCAAGCTAACATTGTAAGCCCGGGAACTATTTCAGTGGAAAAAAATCAGTCAGTCCACTATCAAAAACCTGTTCATCATTTAACCAAGTGTCATCATTTATCAGAAATTAACACAACATACTTTGCTTTATGTGCAATTCTTGGATCAAAATAAATTGTGATTGCTTCTTAATACTGTCACATACCACGTATATGAACCAGCCGTTCTAAACACACTTTGTTCAGTACATTGAAAAAGGTTAGCTCTAAAACAGAGAATCGTTCTTTAGCTTGGCGGTCAGAGGGTGACACATGGTTTTCCTAATAGAAAGAATTCCAAAAAGGAAGCGAAGAATGCTAAGCTATCTGAAGAACCCATGAGGACCCATTTTTTAAGAAGGCTGGAACCAAATGTTGAGATGTTTTCATCTTCATTTAGATGAGAAAATCTATTAGAAAAGGGTTAAATCTAGACCAAAGAAGGGTTGTTTAAATTGTTCTTCATATTCTTTCTTCAAGTATTTCTTCAACTGGGTTCTCCTCAACAGATGGTTTTCCTGTTAGAGAGGGTTCCAAGAAGAAGCCAACTGGAATACACTTCATGACCCTGCGTTCTTTAAAACAACGGTTCAGCATTAAGGGTCAAGGGTTAAGAATTCTTTGCTTCCTAAACTATCCAGAAGAACCCTTCAGGACTCCTCATTGTACTAAGAATGCAGGGTTCACTACCAAGTTTCATCAATTACAAAAACTTAATACAAACTTTGCCCCAATTATGATTCAAGAATAAATCTAAAACTAAGACAGCTGGTTGAGAATTCCCTGTATGAGATTGTCCCTCTAAGGGAACCATTACAGGGTCTAAGAGTTTGGTTCTAACCACTTTATGAGACCAAAAAAATCCTTAATTATCCCTTGAAGAAGCTGGTTTAAAGACTTTAGGCCATCTGTTTTTCCATCACTGGAAAGGAACCACCATAGAACCACCACTGACCAGATATTGTTCGGGTACAGCAGTTACACTGACATAGAACTGGTATGTTAGGTGGTCTTCCAGTGGTTCAAGTGTACTGCATCTGAAGACTCTGTCATATATTTCTGTTCCTGTGTTCTGAATGTCGCCATAGATTGACCTCTTATCATCCATCAGTCTTAAGACCCTTGGAGAACACACTGAAAACCTACTCCCTGTCACTTTTCACGTATTTCTTGGATAAAAATAAATTGTAATTTCTTCGTATTGCTACCAACGAGCACCGTAGCCCACCTGCAGGAGCTCAATTTGACAAATGTTTCATAAAAGCTGAAGCATTTTTCACTGATTAGCGCTTTCTTATTTAGTCCAATTTTATGGTAATTCAGTGGAAATGCACTACTTAGCTCTGCTAACAGGCTGCCAGCAGAGACAATGTGACCACAATGAATAGCTGGTCATCGTGATATTTTTGAAAATGGCACCTGCCACACCTGTCATTTAAGCCAATAATTGAAATATTAAAATGAACATTGCCCTCTTGTGCTGAATATTAAAATTTAAAATGTGCTACTGACCATATCTAAACTTATCTGCTGGTTTGTATTCAGTTTCTGGACCCGTTTTGATTATCTATAAATATAAATTTAACTTCTGTTCAATGGTCCACTGTATTAGAAACTCCTGCTCTTTCATACAATTATCCAATCAGCCATCTTTTGGCAGCAGCACAATGCATTACAAATCCAAAGCAGATACAGGGCAAGAGATTCACAATAGGGGGAAGTACGATCTCAGTGACTTTGACCTTGGCAAGACCATGGCCTGTTCAAACTGACAGGAAGTTGACAGTTGATCGTGGTGAGCAGAAAAACATCTCAAAGTGGCGGACAACACATTCAACCTAATTCTCCTCTGGTTCCAAGCTCTTGCTATAGGTAACATTTTCTAAAATTTTCAACCAGCCAGCCTATCCAGTGTTTCCAATGGCCATACATTTTGAATGCTTTGTCAACAACTGGTGTGGGGTCACCACAGCGAATCATCACTCTCCACCTATCCCTATCTTCTGCATCCTCAACACTTGCACCCACTAGCTTCANGCTCTGCTACCTCTAGCTCTGACTCCTGTCTCATGGCCGGTCTCACCACTGTCTTGTACACCTTCCCCTTGAAACTATTAGTTAATAAATAGAAATCCAAAAAACAAGGTGTGCAAACTTTTTTTTAACTAGGAGGCTGAATTGTTTGTGCATCAGCATAGTACTGACAGTCTTTATGTGGTTGCCAATCAGATAATCACATTATTATTAAATAAATAATAAATTATTATTAGATATTATATTATATTCCACCTGCAACATATATAAAATGTATGACTGTTTTTTCCCCTTTGAGCAAGGTTGCTGAATACAGGCCAGGCTAGGACTGCTAAGAAAAAAAAATGTCCAAAAAAAAAAAAAGAAGATTAGAATTAAAAAAAATATGTTAAATCCATTTGTAAGTAGCCTGTGCTCTCTGTGAATTTTCAGTGGATGGTAATGGTACAGTGGATGTACGGATGTTTGTAATGACTGTAATTTTACCACCACATTAGCTTTTAGACAGGAAAACTAATGGGTATTTTTGTCACAACTAGCAGATCTCAATAAAGTCTCGAAGTCCTAGAGCCTGTCTAATTTTTCAACTTGGATAAAACTTCCAACTAGAATTAAGGTGTCATCCTTCATAAAAGTACCCAGCATATCAATATGATGGAGGAAATAAAGAAAGGAGGCTACATACTATATCTTGTAATGATGAGGAACCTAATAAAGGTTTTTTATGACTTTCCTGGACATCATATTAGCTACTGTCGTGCTACATACTAATGGACAATCACAACTGAGGTTGCAGATTAACCAAGCAGAAGGAACAATCTGGTGTCTCAGGAAAACATGTCAAAGGCCACATTATGGACTTTTCCATCCAAAACATAAGATAAATAAGTAATAAAAAAAATGGAGAAGTCTGAAATACAGTACTGTGCAAAAGTCTTAGGCTCATGCAAAGAAATGGTATAAAGCAAAGATGCCTTCAAAAATAATGAAATTAAATGTTTCTACAGGTAGGTGTAACAAAAGTCTCAATACATAAGGGAAATTAACACTTACTAACAAATTCAAAAAGACTGGAAGTGTTGCAGACCAACCTTTGGCCTAGTTGGAAAAGATTGCTAGACAGAAAAAAAAAGCCTTGTTTGGTCCACATTTTCTATTCCTAATTTTTCGACAAGTGGTGGTGGTGGTGGTGTAGATGCTATTGAAACGCCGCATTTCAGGCCCTTCTACTCAAGAAAAATCTTGCGACCCACTGTATGTGCAGGTAATTTAAATGAAGAACCCTTAAAGATCAACTTATGCGTGCGCGTAACCCGGGTCTGAATACCAAGAACTTTCCCCATGTAAATACTGACACATCTTTTGAACTTCAGAATTAGAGGGCACGTTTGGATTATGTTCCCAACTCATTTGTTAGCCTTGGATAACAAACATCTGCCAAATAAATGTAAATGTAAACAGTTGCATGAAGAATAGAGAGAGCATAACCCAAGGGAAGCTCAGATTCGAGTAGTCAGGAGTCATAACACAGTCAATCAACCTAATGATACGATCTGACAAGTCTTAACCAAGAATTTGTCATCGAGCAGGCAGTATCAATCTCAGGTCCTGGAGTTTTCACATCAAATTCAGTTCACAAAGCTGATGCTAATCAACTGATAAATTGAATCTGCTTTGTTAAATGAGGTGGAATGCTAAAACGTGCATGCTGTAGTCTTCCACACATAAATCCTTATGTTTTTATGAGGTGAAATGTAATTGTTGTGGTATCCCGAATCAGAGCAAAGTCCCTGGATTTGGGATTGGATATCAGATGTACCACATGCAGTGGGTGCTTGTGACCACATTTAACCATGTAGTCAGTAGGTAGGAAGGTCCTTCACTCCCCCGTGGCTACTTGAACTAATTGAGCGTCTATGCGAGCGCACGATAATGCAGAATAGCCATTCATTTGCAGCGAAGGCTTCAGTGCACAATGGAGATATGGCTTTTTCTCCCAAGCTGCTAGTGCTGATGCAGAGAGACTCATTACACCAAGATGCAACTGCGACTAAATTAGAGAAAACAATGCGTCTCTTTAATTGTTAAAAATTATAATTTCCATTTTTTCTTTTTTCGTGAACTGGCTTAGGTCCAGAAGTCCAACGGGTTATGTCCTATTTTCATGATCATCATGCAGACACAATAATAAGGCACAGGATAATAGTAATGGCACCTGTGAATATGGCAGATAACCATATATTCCTGGTATTTTTGAGACCATTGATGCGACATTTAAAAAAGAATAGTAGTGGGTTGAAAGAATACTGCTGTGATATGCGATCAGACAAGCTCGTCTCATTCCATTTACCAACTAAATCTGCACTTACAGCTCAGCACAGTGACATTTTCATATTGATATCAGTCATGGACAAATTCCACATCAATATTTTCCATCTGGCTGTTGGAACATTCAGGAAATGCTTTTGTATGTGAGGTTATTTTGGTTAATTTCCCCTTCTCTATGATGGCAATGAAGAGAGAGCTGCAGAGGCTGGTATGTAATTACTTGTGTTGGATATTTTATTCATTCACTTAATAGTGTTTCATGTGTAATGACGCATCAAGTGTCTCATTCACATAAAGTAGCCAAAACTGAGTTTTATCAGTTTATAGATACTTTCAATGGTCAGGAACATCCTAGTTCCTGGTATCAGTTAGGTTTAAGGAGTTGTCTTGAAAATAATAAGCCATAAAAAAAAATGCAGCTCGTTACCAAGTAACCGCAAAAGTCCTTCAACCTAAAGACTTGAAGTCTTTAAGTTACAGCTTTACCTCTCGCTGTTAAAAAGCACGGACACTAAAGACGCTTTCAAAAATGTGAAATAAAAGTCTCTGTACAGAAAACTTCACCACATCAATGATTATACATTTATCTTTGTTCAATAAATACACTTTAAACTAAAAAACATTTATTACCAGGCTTTGATTATTTGGCAGGTCTGGTAAATACTAATGGTTGAAAAGCTGAAATTGAAAAATAAATTAACAAACTTCCAGACAACATAATTCCACAAAACCGTTGCACCAACACAAGTGTTCGTAATATTAACTCGGATATTTCTGTGCTGCTTTTTATCCAGTCTGATTCATCTGAGCTGAACCTGACATCGCCTCTTATTTTTTCATGAATGTGCTCTCACTCCTCCCTCTGCAGAGTCCCAAGACACTGTAATGATGGAAACATGTATACAGTTGTAGCCTACAGACATGTTTTCTGGCAAAAAAAAAAAAAAAAATAACACTTTCTATAAAGCCTGTATCCATGCATCCATCCATCCATTCTCTATGCTGCTTATCCTACACAGGGTTGTGGGGGAGTCTGGAGCACCAACCCACTGCAGGGCACAATCACACGCCAATGGACAATTTGGAAATGCCTACAATGCATGTTTGGACCCGGGGAGGAAACCAGAGTAGCCAGAGGAAACGCCTGAAGCTCAGGAAGAACATGCAAATCAAATCAAACCCCCAACCACTAAGCCACCATGCCCCTCTATGAAGCCTGTATGAATGTAGATTCATGACTACTTGTTATTCTTTTTAATCGGATAAAAATACTTATATATAGACTCGAATAATATGTCATAATGCTCCAATGAAGTCCTAAGGATGGTTACTCATCATATATCGGGTCTGAATGGTGAAGCCCCCCCAAGTTTTTGGGAAACATACAGTGGCAGAAAAAAAAATGGCTGCAGTTCAGCGACTGTGATTTCTGAACATGATCGAGCACAGCTTCTATAGCAGATCCTCCACTGAAGTTTATCCAATCAGGGGTATTTATGTCAGCTGAAGGCAGCTCATCAACTCTGATATGATCCAGGGCTATAAAAGAGTTTTCACTGATTTTTTTCCACCAGCTATTTTCTATCTAATTTAATCTTGGCCAATTCCCACCCACCAGCCAGCTTTCCCCTCTCGTACGACAGCTATGATCCGGGGAGGGTAAAGGTCAACACATGCCTCCTCCGCATGAGCATGAGCAGTTAGATGCAGTTTACTGGCAATTGTCTGAAACCAGTCAACTGCGTCTGACTGCACAGGACAACGCAACACACTTGGAGGAGAGTGCTATCTACCCTCTTCCGCATACATGAGCTTATAGACACCGAAGATTGGCTAGTTTCGCTGTGATTGACAGGGGGGAGTGAGTATGCCATCTCTTCCACAGAGAGAGCTTGGACAAATTTGCTCTCTTTCCCTGACTTTATTTACCCTCTCTGGTCTGATAAGTGAACTGACAACATGGCTTGTTTAAAAAAAATACAGAATGTTTAAAGGCAAATGGAGAGGGAAGTATGCGTTTATTCTCCCAGACACGTCTGATCTGTAGTCTGTAACATAAAGCGCCAATGGGAAACGTCAAATTGTCTTATTTGTAGCCATAAAGTGGTAAAAGGTAGCTGTTGTTGCCGTACAGTCACGTTTGTTGTTTATCCAGACTTTTGTAAGTAGGGAAACGTAACTGAACCTTTACAAACTTTAGCTGAATATCGCTGCTCTAAAAGAAGGTTAGGATGCAAACACACTGCATAGCATCATGAATCTAATCATTTTAACCACCATGAAAAGCTAGCACTTTCCATTTTTAACATTTACTTTAATATACATCCAACACTGTATCATCATCACTACTATTCACAGTGTTATCTATAAAACTATCTATAAAAGAGGGTCAGCTAAGAGTCAACTAGGACATGGAGAGAATATAATCACTATTTTAACCCCTTCACTGTGTTACTCTCAGATCACAATGATCTAAACATAATCTCTGTATGATTCAGATTTGTTAAAAATCAAATCTGTTTAAAAAAAATCTGTTTTTTGTTTGTCTTTTATCGTTACATAAAATTGAGCCAAGCATGCAAGCGAAACGCCTTTAAGAAATTAAAGGTTAAAAATGGTCATGTTTGGCATGAGAGTTTAAAAAACCTTTTCTGAAGGCTTGAGAATTATCTTAAAGCTTAAAAAAAAAAAGTGTTATCACTGAGAGCTGATGATGTACACAGTGATCACACAGTATTTTACTCCATCCCTCCATCTGCCTGAATCATCAGGATGAGCCTCTTAAAATGCAAAGCGAATCTGCCTGTTTGCTTACTCCATATTTGGAACATAATCAAGTGTATCGGCAAATTAAACACACACTTTATTATGACCTTGACTTGCCAGAAAGTAAGACATGAGTAATATGACACTGAAGGGTTATTTTCTCTTAGAAGACGGCAACCATGCACTGATTAACAGCAGCGATTTCATTATTAACAGGCCTGTCACACATTTAAAGGCATTTAATCTGGTTCGAGGTTTTATTCAAATTTCCTCCTCCGTACACTGAAACTAATTGGCTCTGATGAAGGTAGATGATGAAAGGAGCGCTCCATTTCAGTCGAGTGGGTTCAGATGAACATCCTCTACACACGTTACGCAGAATGTGCGTTTGTGTCCGAGATGGTAAGGTCATAAAATCAAACTATAGTCACGTCTTTGTTTCTTACAGCTTGTAGAACTGTTGTGACTGATCATGGTGTCTTATAATATTCATCTCGAATATATCAACTCTTCCTGAAAGCGTATGACTACACTAAGACTACAAAAACATCACCTGCTACGCAATCATTAATCAAAATCATGACATTAATGTCTACACTTTTCATATGAACAGATACTACATTGTGTTACGTAGCTGACCTTATACACTGATGCGTGTAACTACGAGCATTTATACAGATTTATGTCAAGAATGGTTTAGTATTGTGTAAGTTAAAGCGCCGTCCACGGCAATATTGCAACTTGGAATTCCCCGCCCACAAACCAATAGGGAACGCCCCCTCAACTTGTCAACTTGGGGTAGTCTTCTCAACTACCAGTTCCTTCCCTGTTTACAGAGTGAACAGTGTACAGTAAGGAGCCCCTAAGGAGACATGGTGATGGAAAAAAAATGGGGGAAATGGAGATGGGGGGAAAATTTATATTTCGATGCTTTTGCGTTCCCCTGAGAAACTTTACGGTTGCTCGCAAAACTTTGGCGCAAAGATGTGTTCACTAGAGAACACGAAGCTGGAAAGCACTAGTCCTCCATCCTGAAGACATTCATGTGGTGGAAAACTTCCCGATTACTACACACCAACACTGGAGACTCCTTTCTGTAAATAAAGGTCTTACAGAAAACCTCACCATAACATTTTTACCTAGTTTGATTAGCCTTAGATTATGTAAATCGTCCACCATACTATAGAAACGCTAACATATTAGAGCAAGAGTGTTGATGTAATCACAATCATTTGAATTACAGCCAGCGCTGTTATAGAAAATTAATCAATACCACCTGACCAATCGGATTCAAGAATGTGGTACAAATGCACTGTGAATTAGGATTCATAGGAAGTGGGACCAAAAACCTTTAAATGTAAATAATACATTACATTTTCTGAAATGTCCATACACACAAACAAACACAACAAACCCATCCAAGCACACACACACACACAGTAGTGAACACACACCCGGAGCAGTGGGCAGCCATTTTAGCTGCGGTGCCCGGGGAGCAGNATTCACTCCCCCACCTACAATCCCTGCCGGACCCAAGACTCGAACCCACCACCTTCAGGTTCACCTTCAGGTTACAACCATTAGCCATTAGGCCATTAGGCCACCATTACATGCATAATTACAAGTGTCATCATATAGACATATGCGTTTAATAATCGTTTAAGTTGAACACACTTATCATTTGGTTTAATTTCTTTTCCTTGGCATGTTGCTTGTTCCTTCATTTTTTTTTCCCTAAAGCCTTTGCAGGCTTTCATATACCACACAGTGCTGGGAGTCATATAACTTATTTAAGGCAGGTCAGGAGCAGCTGAGCGCAGAATTATATCACACTGTAAGCACTGGAGCAACAGAACAACAGAGTCCCAAACCAGTGAAGCCAATGGGCTTTCAAAAGGCCTGCATGAGCCGAATAATAATAAGTGTTTATATCGCATTTTTCATTTCCAATCACGCCAATGTGCTACACACACAATTAAGACCAATTACAAACGGAATGAATTAAAATCTATTGTAAAAACAATCAAAATAGACATATAGATAAAAATAATAAGGGGACTGATGCCAGGGTAAATCAGTGTTCATTTTAACAGCAGATATTAATTTAGTTTTAGTCGTAGTCTTTTGACTAAAATGCCATTTTAGTTTTAGTATATATATATTTTAGTCATCTGCTTTGTTTTAGTTTTAGTCGAAGTTCTGTGAAAATGATGAAATGGTGCTGACTTCTGCCCTACTTCTGGTTGGAGTTCTCATCGGTTGAGTTCGCTCGCTGCTGCTGGGGCCCCATATGGATGGCCTGAAGA
>CM074961.1:4981664-5013884 GCA_037577455.1 Pangasius macronema
TAAATTCAAATATTTATAATATATACTTTGTTAATCCATTTATTTCTGTAAAGCTGCTTTTAATAACAGCAGCTCTCCGAGCAGGGTTTGTGAAGGACAGGCACTGTTTGACTGGGTCATTTACATTAAATGGGTTTAATCCAAATCTTTCAAACTCAAAAACAAGGTTAATGAATATCTTGGACCTAATTTGTTCTGGAAAGTTCAGGAATAAAAAGCTCTATAGCTCCAATAAGCACCCCGAAATATTGTTGGACACATTTAAACTATGAGCCTAGAATGTAAATAGTTGGATTACTGGAGAGCTGCAACGTGTTTGAGAACCCTGCTTTAAAATTGTGGGATTACTTGTTTGTTTTTTTTTGTCTTGGAACTGAAGTGTGATTTAAGTTAGAGCTCCAGTAATATACAGGACGCTGTACTTCAATAAAACTATTTTAAAAATCGATAAACACTTGAGGAAGTCTGCAGCAGCTCATTTTCAGTANTGTGTGTGTGTGTGTGTGTGTGTGTGTGTGTGTGTGTGTGTGTGTGTGTGTGTGTGTGTGTGTGAGTGAGAGAGAGTTCTTTGACTTGGCGCCTTCTCATATTGAAACAAAACTGGAAAATAAATAATTTGTACAGAATATTTAGGCTGAATAGTATAATAGATATAATAAAACATTGTCAGATATGGTACAAAATGACAAAATGTAAATATTTTTCAGTATATACAGAATAAAGAGAGGTTCAAATGTCTACAACTAATAGCACTTGAGTGTGAACAGGTTGTCTGTCTATATGGTGCTGTGTTTTGCTCATGGATGGATGGATGGATGGATGGGTGGATGGATGTTTAAAACTGTCCATACGTTTCCAAGTCTGGAAATGTCTCCCTTTAAAAAGAGAGCATTAGTATAAATAGTATAAACAGCACAATTTTTATGGAAATTCAATCAGCACCTTCTGTCCAAGTAGAATCGAGAACGCAGCAGAGCTGTGGTATAAAAGTAGAAGTAGCATTAGCTCAGAAATGCAAGTATATAGTGTTTATATACTGTATAGTAATAATAAGGTTGATATGTAATACAGAAATATGGAGCTGAATCAGTGATTGCCTTCGGTTCCTGTTTACGTCTGACCTATAGTGACCTACATAATTATAAGACTGAATGAGGAAACAAACAAAATGGCTTCCAGCTCAGAGGTCACGGAGGTACACGTCGAGTCCTGTGGTGCAGAGCTGGGTGATTACCAGCTGGCTGAGCAAAATGAATTCCCATTATGCGATTATAAAGAAGTCCTCCGAATGAATCTGTGCTCATGCAGAAACGGATGGCTGGTGATAATGCTGAAAGATTCATCCAATGTGAGAACGACTCCATATGTCACCTCAAAGACTATCCAGGGTCCATTATATGATAATTGGGTCACTTGTCTTCCTGCCTTTTTTTTTTTTCTTAAGTTTTACCAATCAGTGCCCTAGAACATGGCCGAGTGTCACGTATAGCCGGGCAGCTATGCTATAGTCATGCAGCACTTTTCATATTATTGACCATTATTTCCTATTTGAATAGAATTCGTCATTACACAAACAGATGTGTAGGACATTGAAGACTATATATTTTTACTTCATAGACATAACTGTCATTGTTGCATAAGTTAAACAATTTAACAAGTTCGCAAAAATAAATAATAAATCATGAACTGCCATTTGTGATGTATTATAACTGCTGACCTATGTTCATTAGACCACTTTATGTTTATTAACCTATAAACCCTTCCAGGTGGTGAATTTCTTCATTCAATCAGCCCTTAAATAGAGATAATATATGCAGAATGTGCACAGAGGAATGAAAATACCCAATAACCAAGCAAATAAGTGGCATAAACATGTGGAAAGGACAGGACAGACGTTGTAGCTACCAGGCGCCGTATTCAGTGTTATGTCCATTTTTACACTGGGAAAGTTATGTGTATTCAGAGTTGGTTTACGTACAGTCGATTTAAAAGAATTGGTTATAAGCAGAAGCTAAAATTACCTCCCACATAAATTGTTGGGCATTCCTAATGAAATCAAGTCATCCTCAACCTTGGGTGTCTCATTTTAATGTACAAATTTTAAACAAGACAAAGTGAATTTGAAATAATTCATGGCTGTCATGAATTTCAGCATGCGGCACATTTCCCTGTTGCTCTTGTGTTGTTTAAAGTTCACTCCACATGCTTTGTTTACTTTTCCATGTGCTTTTGTTTCTGTTCTAGGTCTGTCTCCACCCCTGTTCTGTCATTAGCTGATTACCCTAATGTGTTCACCTGTTCTGTGTTGAGACTTTGAGTAGTTTTTCTATTTATGCCGTCTTGATTCTGTCTCATTAATTCCAACCCTAAGTATTTTAAGAATACTTAGTTTCTGTATTCTTTGTTTCCTGGTTTTGACCCTAGCTCATAGATATGGAGACTAAAAATATTTCTTGGATTTGCCTTAATAAATTACATGCTGTTTTAACACGCTTGCATCCTGCCTTCCGTAAGTGCACATTACACCATCTTTATTATTATTATTATCATCATCATCATCATCCATTGACCAGGGTTGACAGATCTGAGCAAAATACCCAGCCCAACTACATCTCACAAACCACACAAAAAGACTTGAACCTAGCTCAAAAAGTTTGAAATCCAAGCCTTTTTTTGTTGTTGCATGGGAAACAAGGTTATTGGTTAATTGCTCTCGCATTTCTGATTTGCAGTGTCCGCAATCTGCCTTTCTGTCACCGTCTGGAATGGCCATTATCCACTCCATAATCCCCCTTTCCCGATCCCAATCTTTGTAATATTTTCTTCCATATTCAGACAGTTTATTAGAAGAAACACACAGATTAAATGATCACTAATTTGTTATGTATAGAGCTTTGGCACCAGGCTGGGACACTTTCATATTAATGGCCTCCATTCATACAGGTTATCCTGTATGAATAATCGAATGAATGGAGGACTTACTGTATATAATCAGCTGTCACTACCTCAGTAGCTCTATCAGGTCTACATCCGTCATGGCTTTGACTCTGAAGTGCCCGGTAAAGCCGACAGAGCGAATTGATCAGGCCATCAAGCGCGCTGATTTGTGTGTAAGTCAAGCAGCTTGAGAGTTTGAGCCCTGTAAGTACCGCTGATCCCTCTTGCAAGGTACTCACAGCCACTTCATGGACTTCAGGAGGGTCAAAAGCAAATGGGGTTGTATTTCTTATAAAGGATTAAAATGTGTGATGATGATTGGCCTGTTTTTTCACTATAATCATCCCGATCTCTTCTTGTGTACATGAAAAGAAACTGAATCTCAGCCTTGTATGCTAACGACAGTTGGTTTTGAATTTTGCTCAACAGTTATATAAGCATTATTTATAGACAATGTTTAAGGTATGCTGAGCAGCCTTAGTTAGCCCACTAAATATGTATTTATTCTGCTGAGCAATGAGGAGAAAGTTATATATCATGAATAAATGATTATACTGTGAATAAGTTTATTTAAAGTGAAGAATATGTGCTTAATGCATACTGGAGAACAACCATACTTCAGTTAAATTTGTGAGTTAAACTCTAAGTGCAGGAGAGACCCAGACGCTGGCCTTAATCTAGTACATTTTCACACAGGAACTCCTCTTTTTTTTTTGGCATGGCAATTTTACAGAGTACATTTATTAGCAGGCTGTTCGCAGTCACATTATGCATGGTCACAGTTTTACATATACTAGTTCCAGTTGCAAAAAAAAAGTAAATTAAAGTATGTAAATAGCTTGCAGGAGTGCCACATGACAATGTATCTATTAGCTGCTTTTGCCGAGAGTGCCAGCTTAAACGTATTACCCTGGCTTGAATTTAATGATAGAGATCTGTCTGCTGCTCTTTTGAATGTGTCATGAAAAGAAAACCTCAAGTGTCTAAGCGCTACAGTGATTCATCACATCTCAGGATGGTACCGTCTCGACTGTGCTATTTCAATTTAAGTGCATTTTCTGCTATGGCAAGCGGAAAATGGATGACACTTTACAGTAGCCTGTAGGCTTGTAAAGGAAAAGTTCCTCACTTAGTCATTTACAGACTTATAATTTTGCATGGATGCTGGTCCAGTGTGCAGTCGCACTATTCATTTCATGGGATCTGGCACTGTCGGACGACGCACTCGTCTTTCCATTACGTTCATCATTACGTTGTACCTACATGACCTTGTTTACTTTACTAATAAACACAACATAATAAAGGCTCCATTGATTAGCATAGTTATAAATCTTAGTCTTGTTGAAGTGACAGTGGTACGTACAGAGTATATATCGGAGGATATACAGAGCTCTGCCAACTGTAGCTCAGTCACAATTATTGGCACCTCTGCTTCCAGTACTTTGTACAAGCTCCCTTTGCCGACATGACAGCCTATAGTCTTCTCCGTGCTTGATGAGATTGGAGAATTCAGGAAGGAATCTGGGTCATTTTGTCACCAGATTTGTGCAAGTCAGTTCTGGGCTTCATTTGGATAAAAGGATCTGCCAAGTGAATAAATGTTTAAATACATACATACATAAAGCATAGTGAATTTTTTCTTGATAAGACCAAAGACTAAATGTAATCATATTATGCAGTGTTGAAAGCTAAGCATATCATCTGCATTGATTATAACACCATATATTACAGCAATCCTGGGTTATTTCAGGCTTTTTGTTGTTGCGTTTTTTTTTTTTTCTTTGATAGTTACATGGCAGGCATTGCATGTTGTAAGTAATCATATCTGAAAATTAGCTGACTACAATATCTCAAGTGTAATTCCTCTACAGTGTAGGTGGGCTAGATAATTATGCACCAGCTCGGTATCTGATTACCCGTCACGCGGGACCTAAACAGTGCAGGGAAAACATCTCCACGCACTGGCCAATTACAAATGACACCACAGACCTTAGTTGTCGGTTTGGATCTATCATAATCATCATGCACTATGCCCTGAGAATACTAATATGACGTTTATTGATGCAAAAGAGTCCCTTCCGTGTGCCGTGGTGTCTTCTTCACTTGCCTTTGCTCACTTGCCTGTCAAGCACCATGTTGGTGCTGGTGAAGCGGGTGTACTGAAACTGTTCCAGGGTCAGTGAGTACAAGTTCATAAGTCCAACTCTAAAATGGAGCAGCAACAGAAATGAAAGGCGTCCCACTTCCCGTTAACAAATTGCACAGCTCTGGGATGATGGGATCGTCGCTTGTGGAGTTAATTAGGCTTCTTTTATCCAACCAGATGTTGCGATGATAAAAAAAAAAAATGCCTTCATGGTTTTTTGGTGTTGATGGGCATGCAAATGTACGTAAATTAAAAATGCACTGAAACATGCTTGATCAATTCAAGATGTTGGGAGAACATTTCTTTCCCATACAAGTAATTAGATTGCATGACATTCACAATGGAGCTTCATTTGCATGCCAGAATACTTTGTTGTTTTCTCTTTCCTCTCATCTTTGCATGCAGAAGGAAGGGTCAAAGTTGCCGTCAAGCGCTCCGGACTTTAATTATCCTTCATAAGGGAAGTGGGTAAATGTGTGTGTGTGTGTGTGTGTGTGTGTGTGTGTGTGTGTGTGTGTGTGTTGACTTCATAGGCTGTCCCTCACATTTCAACCATAGCCTGATAATTAGGCATCCCTAACACCAGCCTCCCAATCAATAAACACCACCATTTCCTGTTCAGACTGTAAATTGATTTTCCAGAAACGCCCCCTAATATCTTCTCAGCACTTTATCAAGGTGCTCTATACAGCATGTAGCTCGGTGTCCGTTCTGGTTCACGTGACAACAGGACGTGTTAATGAAGCAACAAAACATTCATCTCTCTTCTAGTGTTAGTCCCATTCCCTGAAGATCATTCCCTGATAGCTCTTAAAGTACAGATCACAGCATTCTCTACAGCGCAGATAGGATCTAAGAGCGAAAAAGCTACATAAATAAGGAGAGATGCGAAGCTCCTTGAGCTCATGTTTTATTGATGGTGACCAACCTTAGCTCTGCTCAAGCGATAAGACTTTTCACTCCCCACTTAGCTGCCAAATCCAATAACGTTCGAACTTTCATGCACTCTGGAATCTGTCACATCCATGAACAGTGCATTGTGCATTTCGTACTGGATGAGAACCACAGTACGCATTTCACTGCAACTAACAAAGGCATTTCAAACATATTGACTTGGTCTCATTGTTCTCATAATGGTTAAAAAAATGGGTGGGAATTTGAACTGAAGTAGCTTGAATTTGACAGTCATTGGGATAAAGTATGATGTCACCTGGAAGAATCTAGATCAACAATTAATTCATTTTACATGTAGATGCAGTAGAGGTTTAACTCAATGGCACTATCTGTGACTGTATTCAGATTTTATTTTTTCACACTGCGAAAAAAAGAACGAATATTTCATTAACACAACACACAACAACAGAATAATTAAATTGCCCGGTTAATTTTCCAGTAAGATTTTCATTTAACAACAATGAAGAACAATTAAAAACATGTAACGAATGTAAATGTTAACAGCACATTTAATTATATTTTGGAGACCCTAGCAGAGATATGCTGCCCAGGTGGGCTATATGGAGTGCTGACTCTATTGGACTCTATTGACAGTTTTAAAAAGGAAAAAGATTAAACTGAAATCGTATTTGCACAGGGAGCAGTAGCCGCATAGACTGAGGACTGGGACATCGCGGCACTGACAGTCGAGTAGTCGAGGCAGCTAGGGATGATGGCCACATACAGTGCGAACAAGGAGCAGAGCAGAGCGAACTATCCTGCCATTGATGAAAGCAGCAGAGCAACCACACACACACACTATGCGTGACAGATCAGGGCCAGGGGAAATCCAGTGGACAATCTCAACAATCAGGAAAAAGAACCCCGAAAAGTGCATCTCTGATCCCTATCTGTACTTATATTCCTATAGAACACATTATCTCTTTATTCTGAATACGGATTTCTTATCAGTTTACATCCATAGAACCATGTACACTATATGACCAAAGGTATGTGGACACCTGACCATCACATTTATTTACGGGCCTTTGTCAAACATTTGGCCCAAAGTTGAAAGCACACAGTCGGTTAGAATGGCTTTTGTATGCTGTAGTATTAAGATTTCTCTACACTGGAACTAAGGGGCCCAAACCTGTTCCAGCATAACAATGCCCCTGTGCACAAAGAGAAGTCAATAAAGACATGGTTTGCCAAGGTTTGTGCAAGAGAAAATGAGTGGCTTGCACAAAGCCCTTACCACAAACCCAATAAACACCTTCAGGATGAATTGGAATGCCGACTTGCACAATATCAGTGCCCAGCCTCACTAACGCTTTTGTGGCTGAATGGACACAAATCCCAGTCCAAAATCCAGTGAAAATCCTTCTCAGAAGAATGAAAGCAGTTACAGAAGCAAAAGGCGGACCAGCTCCATATTAATGCCTATGGTTTTGGAATTGGCACATATGGATATGATGGTCAGGTCTCCACATACTTTTGTCCATATAGTGTAAAATATCAAATTTTAAACCTCATACTGTCTCTACAATNTAGTTTTCCTTCCTCTCCTTTCCTAGAAAGCTCTCTCTCGTTCTCTTTTGTTTAATTGTGCTGATTACAGGCTCTAGCTTTTTTCCAAATCCTTTTGCACTGTTGATTTTCCCCCTCCGTTATGCTTAATGATGCCTTTAGATAGAAACAGAATTGGCCCATGAGACAAAAATGGCAATCATTGTGTCTATAATGTGGAATATTGTTCAATTTCCCTTTTCCATCAAAACCATTATGGGAGAGGAAATTGTCTGTGATTTGGGTTTAGGTGGTGGAAGAGAAAGGCTAAGACGGTGAAGCGTGTTGCAGCATCTCAATTACTCAAACATTCGCCTTTATGCAGATTGCATTATTTGAACACCTGTCATCTGTTTTGCTTCTTAGCATGAAAATCAAGTCAGAATAAAGACAAGATTGCATTTGCAACGAATTTGAGACGCCTTGATTTTCATGGATAGTGTTTCAGAAATCCATGATGTTGTGTATTAAACTGTTACTCACTGGACAAGCACTGTGGTGAGTGCATAATTGCTAAAATAAGTACAATAAATCATTCAAGCACCCCTGGAGGCATGCTTTTTGAAACATTATGCCTTTAATAGCCATGAAACTACTACTTATGGCTGATGAATGTGCGTACACTTTCACTCTAATAAAGGTTGAAAGAATCTATGAATATGCACGATATGCAAATTAGAAGCGCCTCAGCGTCGTGCTACAAGCCCAAACCCCACCTCATCCCTCCAGTACTGCGATTACCAGTGGTGTAATATGCTATTAGAAGACACTAAGAGGCCACAGTGGGGAAATACATCCTTGTATTTTCAACTGCAAACTGACTCAGAGTCTAAAAAGTCTAAAAAGAAGACATTTATTAACCAACATCAGAGCAGTGTTAAGGTATTAGTCAGGGTGATATATGAGTAAAATTTTAACAAGACAGAAAAATGTAGCTTGCCAGAAACCAGAAAAAAATGATTTATCTGGAACATCCACCATACAAGTCTCTTGTTCATATAGAAATGATAATGTATTAAAAACAAGCTCATCTATATACTAAGCATTGCATGCAAAACTATGGTACGAGCTATATTTTCTAGATATTCTCCAAATTTTCACAAAATATTTAGCTTGTAATTTTTTTGTTGATATGAGTAACCCTATTTTATTTTATCCTCCAAGTTTGCTGTAAAAAAAAAGTCTACTTTTATAATTTACTCTTCCAACATCAATAAGTTCACAATTAACAGGACCATGTATTGAACTTCCTGTATCATAGTATTTTAGATGTATTTAGATCACTTCAACTGTGGTCAACTATGAAAAAATAAAAACACGCACTTTATACCCCAGTGCTGTTGAATTCTCAATTCTGATTGGTTAGAAAGTGTTGATTCATTTTCTATAACAGCAGCTCTGACATTAGTGCCAGCTCCAAGGCAAATCCCAGTTTTATATTAAAGCACTATAATTTGTTATCTTTTTTTTTTCCAAGGCAAATGGCTTTGCGGTTTCTCAGGAATAATAAAAAAAAAAAAGACTGCTATAACGTAAGTTAAACAGGAACTAACTTGTTTCATGGACGTTCCACAACATTTACTGTAACTATAAATGGATAAAAGTATCTGTGCCATGGAACTAAAGGACCAGGCAGAAAGCGTTTGGTGAATGAGGAATGAGCAGTGAGGAAAGCTTTAAGTTTAAACCTTTAAATGAAAGTACATTTTGAAGTACAGCCACGAACACAACATTTCGTTATTATAATCAGCAGTTTTGGAGATTTGGAGTCTCTTTCTTACTAAAACAAGCTTTTTCCATCATTGACCCAGACGAACGTCCCAGACGAACCATAACATCAACCTGCATATTTACAAATAGTCTGTTTACTTAAAACACTGCTTTAAAGCCAAGAATAGAAATTGATCCCAGTAAGAAACAAGTCCTAACCATGCCTTGGTTATTTGGTAAATTCAGAAAAATTAAATGTACTAATGTACTAAATGGAAATACAATCTGGTCCAATGGGATATACCTTGATTTACTCGTTGATCATTGATTTATGAGTTAGTTATAAACCAGTATTATATGCTATAATATCCACTTCCACACTTCAGTATGCAAGTGATGGCTGTAGTGAAATCCCAGGGGGGAAAAAAATATATGACTGCTGTTATTTCATCACTGTTGCTCGATGTCATTTTACTTCACCGCAGTTTATTTCATCGTTGACACTTCATTTATCCCGCCCAAGACATTTCATTTAGCCCGGTTCCCAGCTCTCCAATCACCTAATGTAATTTGTTTAGATGCTATCACACGAACACATCTCCAGGAGAAGCAATGTGATTATGAGTCTCGCTTCATTTATTAGAAAATGCATATCACTTGGAAGCTCCCGCTCCGTATCTGATTTCCATACTCGTGTCCTCCTGTCCAGTGTGTTTAGGGGCCACAGTGGTTGAGGATAATTATTCATCAGACTGTACTCATAATACATCAGCGGTGCTGTTTACAGCCCAAGGTCACAGCGCCACACCGAGAGAAAGAGATGCTTGATGGATTAGGATTTTGCAAGGCTCCAGACCGTACAAGACCGTGACAGATTCTGCGTTTCCGAAAAGAAGAAATGGCCTTTTTTTCCCCCAAATGCTGCCAGACATGTTGGAATGGTGGAATACCAAATGAACGTCTCACGTTGGAGAGAGGGGGGAAAATAACTTGTTCCCAAGAAACTTATTTCGTAAGTTTTTGTTTGTTTATGTATTTTTTTTACGCATGTTAGCACTTGCCTTAAAAGAGTAATCCTGGGGGATATTTTTATTCATCAAATATCAAAGAGCAGACACCTACAAAAAGCACACATGCACACACACAAATATGCATAATGCAATTTTTTAAAAAAAAGTGCCCAAATAAATGTGAATAAAAGTATCCGGAGTGTACAGACCACGAAAAATTTGCATAATGAATAACACAAAAAGTCTGGTTTCAAAATACATTATGTAGTATTTCTGTTGTTCTTCTAGTAATAATGATTTGAGAGAATTTTCTCTTATAACGCCTCACAAAGCTTCAACTACAAAATTATTCAAATAAAATGTTAAAGTTTTGACGCAGAAGTGTTGGTTAAGTGTTGGTTATACTTTGGTAAGTATTTTTCCCTTAAACCTGCTTGATATAAGATTTCAGAATATCGCCTCCTCTGGTGGAAAACTGCTATTACAGGCTCCCTGACGATTCACGGCTGCATCTCAAATCGGATAATGTGCACTATGTAGGATGTTTAAAAAGTAATGACACCAACCAAAGGTGTATTCAGAAGGCTACTGTAGTATGAAGTCCACATTGCTATGGTATTACAAAGGTTTTTATTAAAAAAAAAAAAAAATAGGTAAAAGAGCAAAAACGCTTACCATCAACCAGGTAGCTGGTGTATGATGTATGCGTACAAATCTCCCGCCAACACCCATGACTCAGTGCTTACTGTGAATTGCTCTAACAGGACTATCAGGATGTCTCACCGCAGCTCAGGATCAGGTTCAATAAGAAGAAGAAGAAGACAAAAGAGAAGTAAAAAAGGGTAAGTTTAAATAGTATCTTAGTGCAATCTGTATATTTTGAAATAACATTGCTTTCTCTTAGTGCTAATAGAATTAATTATAGTACTTAATGAGGCATGATTAGAGTTTATTTAAAAAAAAAAAACAACTTGCAAAGCCCTGTCACCAAATTACAAACAATTATAAGCACAGATCTAAAGCTTTATAAATAGTGGCTTTAGACGCAGTGTTACCAGGCAGATAAATCCACCTCAGCCCCATATACCGCTCAAATGGAGATCTATTCACTGAACCACACACTAATCTCGCTCGTTTCTCCCAAACAGGGAAAAGAATAAATGAGCTGCTCTTCTCTTTCCTCCTCTCTCCCTCCTTAATCCCTTCCCTCCTCCTGCACAATTACCTGCCTTGCATTACTGTACGTCATTCTGAGAACATTGCTTCAGAATCCATATCCAAGCCCTCCTTTCACACTCATTACTTCTTTTTTTCGGATGCGCAACAAAACCACCTGTCTTTCGCCAGGCGGTTGTTCGGACACTTGTATTTTTAGGCCGATGAGCCTGTTGATTACTCCCTTGGCTCTGTTAGGAAGGAAATAGTTCAGGGTAGCTTAGATGTGCAGACAGAACCTAACGCCGAGGGCTGTGTTTGTTTGAGCTCTGCGTAATTGTCCTTTCTTCAAGGGCAGCCTAATCAAAAACTAGGCCCAGAAGATAATGACAACACCGGCTTTATTCGAATCTTTTTAAAACAGCACGAGCGGTTTAATTGCTGCACACTGAACCATGTGCCAAACTTTCGTCATTTGAAACTTTTGACTTTGTTCCTGTATTCTGATTGGCTAGAAGGTGTTTACTGATTTTCTATAACAGCAGCTCCGACAGTAAATTCACATCACAGGTTTATGAAATAAGATTATACGCACGAGATTAGATAATAACAAAGATATCGTTGTGGAAGTAACCCTAAACGTACGATGTGAGACAGGATAATCTATATAAAAGCCAGTGTTTGTTTATTTTTAAGTGTTGTGATTTAACAAAGAATACCACGCATCATGTACTCATTGACATGGTGACGTTTTCTGTGAGGAGATGCTTAAACATTTTTGGAAGGAGTCTCCAGTGTCAATGTTTTGTAACAGTATGTTTACCACCGCAAGAGAAAGGGAGGGAATGACTGCTTATAGATGATAGAAAATAACAGGAAACTAACCTGTTTTGGGGATGCGCCGCAACAATCAATGTAACTATAAACAAATAAAAATGCCATTCTTTATTAAATACAAATTGTTAAGTGTTGGCAGATTGCTGTGGTACAAGAGGAATAAAACACTTCAGGATGTATTTTTGGGCAATGTTACCACCTTCTTTCAGGTCAGTGAAATTGTGGCCCTCTGGCAGAACCTGCTAGATTTTGACAAGCAGCATGTGGTCTTTGCTGCCAGACATCAGCTATGTTTCTGTAGACTATCAGTTGTAATTTCAAAAATTTTATTCAAAATTTAGTTCTTGTCTGAGGTGGGACTCGAACCACAGCCATCTTGTTGGCAGCGTGACCGGAAGTTTGCATAAAAAAAAGCATGTTTTCTGAGAAAAATTGCGAAATATATGCCTATAAATCACTTATTTCTCTTCATCACTCGTTTCTTTTCCTCTTTTTCCTTCTCCCTCCTCTCACACAGACCGTTGTTCCAAAGCTTTTGGCGCAAACCGTAATGTTAGCCGCTGAGCTAACTCTGCAGTATGCTCAAAATTCAAACAACTCAAACTTCCTTCCGGTCGAACTTAAAGGCACCAAATGAGAGAGAAAACTTCCTATTTAATCCTGAGCTCCCTTTCCTTTTCTTTTCTTTCGAAACATAAATATTTTATTTCTTTTCTTACATACCCAAACCCGCCGAGCAGAGTAGCACTAGCATGGCGCTGCTCTGTGCCCTAGCACGGAGGGCTTATAAAGAGCAGCGGCCAGGTGTTGCACATTTACGTTGATTACCTTCCTGAGGTAGATTACGCCCTGTCGCGTTACAATAGTATGTTTATTAATTTAGCTCACAACTCCATAGACAACCCTATCTAAAAATAGCTGGATTCATTTTAAAGTCACACGAATGTTTTACTTCTGAAGGCAACATTAAGTATATTCTCAAGTATATTCTCCAGCACACCGTTCTCCTCTAAAAAAACAACAACAAAATTTCCCGTCTGTGATTTTGCAATTGTGATATCTTAATAAAGAGAAAACATAATTGCATGTAATAATTTGTTTTAGCGCTGTGCAATTGTCCTCTCTTCAAGGGCAGCCTGATTAAAAAAAAAAAAAAAAAAAAACCCTGGAAGAATATAACAAAGGCCCACATGAGCTCAGATCCTCCTCACTTCTGATGACTGTACAGACCTGCTGTGCTGTGAAAATACAAAGTTGGAATTGAATTTCTGATGGGGGAAAAAAAAAAACCTGATTAATGTGTAAAGGAATTTTTAGTGATTGTCATTCTGGCTGAGGTTTTTTTTATTTTTATTATTTATTTTTTGGTGGTGAAGGAAGACAGATTTGGTCCCTCACGATGTAGACAGTTTAATATATAACGTATGCAGCGTCGTCTTTGCATATATATTTGTATATCATACTGCAGTGTCCTTTCTCTAACCTATCCATTAAAAAGAAAATCTTTTTGAGCCATTGGGTGCAAACACAAAGCTCCCAGTAGAGCAGGCTTGAATTGGCGGCGTTCTGTTTTACCCATGATGCAGTTAACATCTATTTAATCTCTCTTGTCCAGGGGCACAGTGTTTGCTTCTTTGACATTGACTTGGTGGCCCAGATTTCACAATACGCTCCCAGTGGTTGCTGGGTAATTTTCCAGCACCGCTGTGTAAACAGTGGTGTCCTGATCGGCGCAATTATACAGGCTTGACCGGCCGAGGCTGCCATGCCCCCGCTCATTACAGGTCAACAATCAGAGCATGCGACGAATGCTTAATGTCATCATTACTCCAGTGTCGGGCAGAAGCTGCTAATCAAAATCCACTCAAAAGATTTAAGCATGCTAAGTCTTAAAGCAGGCTGACCGAGCTAGCATTTATAAAACTGTCTTAATTCCAATTACTTAACATGTAGGTTATGAATTAGGCCATGAAAGTCAATTTAACTTATCGTCTGGAAGCTTATGCTAAAGTGCAGAGCGTGTAATATTGGAAGAGGGTTGAGGGTTAGAAATATTTTTCAGAGAGATGAGTGTTTTTGAGAGCTGAAATATATGTCATAGTGACACAAGCTAGTTAGAGTTTAATTCTGAAGACCTAATTAAGCTTTCATTGTTTCTTCGATCTCTATGGATATGATTACGCCTCAGTCGCAAATGCTTAAGTTCTTTGTTCTTATAGTAACAATGAATATTAGGAAATGTCTCGCACACTAGATCACACAGAATGGATATGTTCATATGATGTACACATACCACCCATTTCAATACTCTTCTCATCATCCTCTTGTTAACTACCACTCACAACTCACAAGTGTGTAAAAGCTACAGCTCACAAGTGCAGAACAAGTGGAGCAGAGAGAACAGTTTTCAAAATAAAATGTATATCTAGACACATGGTTCTTCTTAATAACAATTACCTCAGAAAGAATTTTAAAACATTAAAACTAGCTAGAACTTAGGCTAGCATTAGTCAGCTAATGAAACCAGAAATCTAACTGTGTCAGATCGCAGTGCTGTATGGTGGAGTTGTGCTCCTGAAGTCTGTATCGGTTCATCTAATAAACTTCACTCGAGATAATAGAGTAATGGAGCAATCCTTAAGATGGCATCTGGGATTCCCCCAAGGGAATGTTAAAGAATATTGAAGCAGGGCCTCGGTGGCCAAAGGACTCCATATATTATTTAGAATGCACTGAGAGCAGAAAGTGTATAAGCTTGTACAAACTGATAAAAAGCCAACTAGCTAGCATATACAACCCTTTCCTGTGGACATCTGCCATACTACATCAATTTGTCATTTTTTGTCATCAATTACTATATGGACAGTGTGGCAAATGTTTTTTTTTTTTCTAACTGATGTGGTAGTTACCCAGGTCAGTAATGTCATTGATAAGCAGTAATGTCATTGATTGGGTAAGTAATATAATTGATGAGATCATTACAGTAACTAACCCATTCATTATAGTAACTAACCCATTCATTATATTAACTACTCGTCATTACAGTACCTTCTCCTATAATTACAGTAACTAACCCATTCATTATATTAACTACTCGTCATTAGTCATGGATGAGGTCAGTAATGTCATTGATTGGCATTCATTATATTAACTACTCGTCATTACAGTACCTACTCCAGTCATTACAGTAACTATTTGTCATTACAGTAACTAACCCATTCATTATATTAACTACTCAAGTCATTACAGTCATTATGTAGGGAGTTTTGTGAATCTTTCTTACAAGGGTAAGCTGAACTGAAAATAATTAAACTGAATTCAAACGCAGCGTTCCTGCATTAAAGTCAATTTATTCAGCAGGACCAACACCTTCTGAATCTCTGCATAACTTCCTGACTGAATGAGGCAGACATAATGTTTTGTCTACAACATGGGGAAAATAACACGTTTGAAAATGTAATAAACAACAAGCAGCTGCTAACATTAGCAGAGGGTGTGAATTTCAGCTCCACTGAGGCTGCTGTTGTGGCAGATGAAGTCACAGCAGTTGAAAACAGGCCTCCACGCCTCTTCTCTGCCACGCTGCATCCAAATCTAATATATGTAAATGCATGCTAATGTGTGGTAATGAATAAAAGTGGCACATCTGAAATTGTGTTCTCAGCCAGACATGCAACTTCATCCAAAGCTTCTTAACAGTGCATAAACATTTCAGCTGTCACATACTGAATTACATTTTCAGACCAGTGAAAGTGCGGCTGTTTTAATCTATGGTCCACAAAACCCAGTAATTATATGCTCAATAATAAAATAGTTGAAATGACATTTATTCAGTTTTAAGCCATACATATTGCAACAAAGCAGCTTTACAGAAATTAGGGAGTAGATTTAGATCTCTAATGAACAAGCCAGAGGCAGTCACTGAGACGACACCATGAGAGGAACCAGACTCAAAAGGGAACCTATCCTCTTCTGGATCACACCAGATAGTGGGATTATAAGTCATTACAGTACACAGGTATACAGTAGATGAGTAAAGGAAAAAGAGTATTAACTGCGGTGACAGGATGTTCACTACGATGCCTCGAGATGTTTTCTGTATTGACTTGGACATGTCTTGGGCATTTGGATTTGTCTCAATCTTGGGCATTGGTGTCACTATATATGGTCTTGGTCTTGACCAAGAATTTGCAAAAATAGTGTTTGTGATATCTTCATTTTTCATGCACAAAGTTTGACAAGAAGTGTTTCTTTCCATAGTGAACATCCTATCACCACACTTAATACTCTTAATACTCTTTTTGTATACCTGTGTACTGTAATGATTTATAATCTCACTATCTGGTGAGATCCAGAAGAGCATTGGGTTCCTTTTTGAGTCTGGGTCCTCTCAAGGTTTCGTCTTCATGTCGTCTCAGTCTCGGCTAACATCGCCTCTGGTTCTTGGTCAAGACCAAGACCATATATAGTGACACCAATGCCCAAGATTGAGACAAATCCAAGTACAAATGCCCAAGACATGTCTAAGTCAATACAGAAAACCAATAAATAAAGACCAAGTCAATAAAGAAAGACCATGTTGAAGGCTAAAGAAAGAACATGAACACGGGATGCTGTTCAATGCATTTACTGCATCCTTAGTAACTGCCTGGTCAGGGTCAGACATGGTGGTTTAAAATAGGCTACTGTTTTGTTTATATTGTGGGGAATTGTACCAATAAATTTGCCAGAAAATACTACAGACAGGTGCAAATATAACTAATAACTGCATGACCGGGATTTTTAGACTAATTATGAACTGGAGTGAACATAGATAAGGTTGAGGAACTGTCAGAGCCAGAATTTACACACCATCCTGGCATTTCTACCTCTGTTTTTTTTTTCCCTTCCCTTCCCTGATGTTTCTCAGTGTTTCTGGGGGCATAGCAATATATATATATTTTAAAACATTACGTCCGAATCCGGTGTGGATGAAACTTTAACTCAAAACATGAACAACATACGATATCACATACACGTAATATTGCTTAGCAATTTATTATAGCCTTTAGCACCATGTTGTCATTCCTCTGAAGGAGATGTCGGTCCTTTTGTATTCTACAGAAGACGTTTCTCTGTCTTCACTTGCCCAGAATGAATCTGAAACTAGTCGATTTTCACGTTGACAAACTGACTGCTCAATTAGAATTTTAATCCTACTTAAGAAACAACACCACTCATCCCTGTGCTGCTAACTTGCTGAAAAACATGAAACCCAAAGGCCTTGCTAAGAACTGTGAGATTCAGTGCATTTAGCTGATATCATTACAGTGCTAACACCATTACTCTTTGTTTACGTTTAATGGACTTGCCCAAGAGGAAAGCTGTAGAATATGAAATTAAATTTGGAAATGGGAATGCTTTAACATGCCGCAATCAACATAATGAACTTTAAACGGAGATGCTCATTATTGCACACAGTCTGTAGCCTCAGTTTGAAAGCATTAGTCTGGAGGGGACCTTCTGGCTTCCTCTCTCAAAAAAAAGAGAAGAAGCCGAGAATCATTCGCAGATGTACTTGCCGATGTCCTTGTGGTGAAAACGTGTTAACACTCTTTTACTGTTTTATTTATTCGCTTTTTTAATGTTTGCTTCCTTCCATGTGTTTTATCGATATGTCTTGCTGTGTCACTGAGAGGTTTCCTGAATAAAAAAGGTTTTCTGTGTTTTGAGTGTTATAAGAATTGACGTTATGAGATTCTCAAACATGGAATAAGTTTACTCAAAGTGTGTAACAAATTTTATTAATAATACCATCTGGATAGTTATTTTACTTTTTCGAACTGGCTTTGAACACGCAAAGTGAAGAAAAATCCTGATTTTCTGAGTTGTATAAAAGCAACTTCGAAGTGAGACACAATGGAATCCAAGCACTTAACTGAGCATTAATGTGATTTGAAGCTTACTGAGCTTACTGTATAACATTCATGTATTAATATTAATACTTGTATTAATATAGTCATATTTCTGTATTTACAAATCTAATGTATCTTTACATATCTATTTCCTCTCCTTTATAACCAGACATGAAATGAACTTAATTAAATGCACATTGTTACTACACTAACTTATAAATTAATATATCTGAAAACCAATACTTATGCTCTTATCTATATTTCCATAAAACATACTGTGATGAAGGAGATATTTTTCTAGCATTTATGGAAGGAGTCTCCAGTGTCAGCTCTTTATGACAAAAATATTTTTGTCTTAACTTCAAAAGAGAGAATGAAAGAGAAGCTGGTGAGGGAATGACTGTTTATAGCTGCTATAAAATACGTGATAACAGGATCATTTCTTTCATGGATGTTCCACTACATAAAACATAACTACAAATGGATAAAAAGCATAACAAAATAAAATATTGTTAGTGCTGGCAAATTGCTGTAATATAAGAAGAATAAAACAGTGTTGTTACTGGAATAATCAAATTTCAGGGTGTTAATTTTAATGCTATTGGTTAATGCTAATGCTATTGGACTGCCTATTGGTCTTACTTGCTCTTCAAACATTAAAGTTACCTGTACAAAAATTCTAATGAACTAATGAAGACATAAGAAAAAGTACATTAACATTAACCATCATCCATTTTCATATAAATTCTGAATTTGAATTAAATTCTGACCTCTAATTTCAGTTTAAATAGTTTTATTTTGCTTTTACATAATACAATGACACAATACACTTTCACGTAACTACAATTATTCTGGACCTTTCCCAACACTTGTTGTGATCTACGGTTGTAGGCAATGCTGCCTCCAAGACGTTAAACCCTTTTTTTCCCCCCTGACAAACTGTTTTTCTTCTAACAGCTCTAAATGGTCTACCTACATGCTCCATCCACCGTGTACTCATGTAAGGCACCATGGTCTTGTTTTCCAGTGGTTTTGACAATCAGTCAGGCTTCGCTAGGCACGGCTCAGCCTCTGATAGCCAATATTGTCTCCAGAGTGACAGCTGGCCAGCGCAGACAGAAGGCACGGGAAATAATAAGAAGATAAAAACACGTTCAAGGTGAAATGATAGAGCCTCTTTTATTTACTGTTTTTCCCACAGCCTGTCTTGGGTTTGTAGCTACTGTTTGTGCATTGTTCTAGACTCTGGCAAAGCACTGACAGCTTTTTTCCTCAGTTCCTGCGCTTGCTCTACATTGGCCACATTAATGATTTCATTCGGGTTCTATTTCGTCATAGCTGTGGATGTATCTCACATTCATTCTAATAAGAACAGACGTCTAGAAACCTTGTACAGAACATCCAAAGTTACGTACCATAGTGGCAATGCTAATAAAGGTATAAATAACTTGCTAGCTAATCACATTAAATGACACACACCAAGCCTGACATAGAGACTGACATAGGACTGAAGAAAAAATGCGGCACATTATGTAGCTAGCTTTATACTTCATTTTATAATACATTTATTCAGAGCATTATCTCTTTGAATAACTCAGTGCTCACAGCTCACAACCATTTTCCTGTGTTGAAGCCATTCACAGTGCTCCTAGTGTATTATGGGAAAACACCAAAAGTGTACATTTTGAACACTAAAAAATGACAAGACATTGTTGCAATGGACTCGATGGATACTTGAAGGATACTTAAGAGTTCTTTCGTTTTCCCGCTGGGGGAACCCTCAAAGGTTCCGTGTAAGAATTATCTAATGAACCTTCTTGTCCAATTATCCAGTGAACTCTTAAAAAATCTCTGAAGAACCTTTCTTAGAGGGTACTGTATATATTAACTGGGTGTGTGAAAAGTTATCAGGGGTCCATGCACTGAAGGTATATTAGGTCATTTGTTTTCTTGTTAATACCTAGAACACGCTCTATGTTTAAGATTTAAATTTAACTTGACTTGATACTTGGTACACTCTTAGAAAAAGGGGCTATTTAATGGTTCATTGGATAATTAAGGTTCCACTTGGAACTATCTCTGATAGGGAAGCATTCTGTTGAACTTTGAAGGGTCCCCACTGAGGGACAAGCAGTTCAGTTCAGTTCAGTTCAGTTTATTTGTATAGCGCTTTTAACAATGGACATTGGACAGCAAAGTACCCTTAAGGGTTCTCAAGTTTGTTTTTGGAGTATAGTCCTTGCTTCCTTGTTTTCAACCTTGTATTATGAGTCTATCTGTGTTAACCCAGTTCTCTGATCCATGGTAAATACTATGACTAAGACTGTTTGGAAAAAATAAATAAATAAAAAAAATTCAATAAAGACTGTACACCTTTTGGCTCAATATATATATCTTAATTGTTTGGGTCCTATTTGATTCCAAGGAACCCAGGGCAGAGTTTTTAGCACATCCCCACCATGCAATTCCACCTCCATCATTGGTATTTTGGAGCTTTGCAAGGAGACAGACTGTTAAATGCTTGTTTAGTTCGCCTGGCTGCTCATTGCCCTGCTTTGTCTGCGGAAAAAAATCATCCGCCTCGGTTTCCCATTTCCCCTGCTGATTTACAATAGGTTCACAAAAACCAATCTGTAATCTTACAAAACATTACCCACACTTGGATGAGATGCTTTCAGACGCCCAGCTCTAGCAAGCAATGAAAAAAAATTTCATAGTGCCATCAGGATTATGCCGAGTAAATAGAATGTTCCGAAGAGGGCGCAATAATCCCCTCAGGGTGAAGTGACATCATGGCAGCCAGTGGGGAAAAAAAGCCTTTTAAAGCTCCATCGATGGGCTTCTTATCACTCCAAAGAGCATTGCAGAAGATATCATTTCTCATTTTGCGGCTCTCCGAATTACCTCCATCCTCTTTCCCGTCCCTATGAGAACACTCTCGCCACCAAACCCTTATCTTTACACCGACCATGTGAACTGGCCAACTGCATCGGCCATTTTAACAAGCTGCATCTGTCCCTCAAAATATAAAATGAAGGAAGACTTGTTCAACTTCAGATATATTAAACTACCGCCTATCTCGCCACTTGGTTTTCCAGATTGATACAAATAAGAGCAGCTGTGTCTTATAACTAGATTCAAGTTAATTAGTGGCTTTCCAAGATGGTCCAGACGGTGCGGAGTTGAACATGTGTAGCTATGATTCATTCTCATTAATGATGAGGTTATGCACTTTGTTGTCCTGTTTTGATTAAATTAACATTTCAAATGGCTAATTCCTCTACAATGGCTGGTTGTGATTAGTAGTGTTTGGGTTAAATGTGTTAAAGCACCAAATTCACCAAATATTCTTGACAGTCGGAAACAGACAGCAGCATATCATAATCAGGGTGATTAGTTTAAAGTAAACCATTGTAGCACTTTCTTTGGCATTAACAAATTATAACCAAATTCTTTTTTAATATTCAATTATTTACATGGTTTGCTTCACACGTTCACTTCAGTTTACTTGAAGTCCTACCACAAGATGTCCTCTGAGAAATCATTAATTAAATGCCAGAGTTAATTTTGTAATCCTTTAAAACTTATTCTACAACAATTCCCGCACATTCAGATTTAATTTATTTTACTTTCCAACCGAGCAGTTCACTCCAAATTTCTCCCGCTTACTTTCTCTTTCATGCTACGAGCTAATTAATTTGGACTCTGTAATTAAGTTAGTCATTCCAAATGCTTGAGCTGAGAGCCTGCAAATCGCTGAAAAACAAAATGGCATCTATCTAAATATGACCCCCTGTGGATTAGGATTGGGTGTGAAGCCACTGTTTTGAAGACCAATTAACCATTTCTGTAATCAAATTCATAAATGCAACCAGTGTTGTACATTTTAGATGCCAAATCCTCACGGTCTTAAGGCTATGGGGGGGAAACAGGAATATTTTGGAGAGTTGGCATAGATGAGAGCGAACTTTTTGTGCTTGAACTGGCTTCCCTGCTGCACGGTCGGTCTAACAGGGCTGGACAGCGGCCAGTTGACGGCATTCAAGTGTTGGTCCTTCAAGCTTTGGCAGTTCACTGATTCTCACTCATTACAGGCTTTGCGCCTCAGTGTGTGGAAAAATTGGAGAAGGCCAACAGTATATCTGGCAAACGCGAGAATAGTTTCTCTTCGTTCCAACTGGCCTCCACAAAACTTTATTGTTAAATGTATTTGTTGTTATTGCTTGATACGAGACAATATGTATACGAAAGAATATAATAAGGTTCTTTTTTTTCTCATATTGTTGTATACAAGAGTCTGAAAGTCAAAACTGTATTGTTTAACATCACTTACAGAGAACCTGTACAATTGTTGTTAAATGGGATTTCTCAAACAAGATCGCTTCATGATTTATTAATATAAGGAATTTTATTATTGAGTGAAAGCAGTAGTAAACAAAGTAAAACTTCTTACTTACTATTCTTGAATAGAATTTTGCATCCTGTTTAAATTACAAAACATTTAACATAAACAATGCATTTTACACTTATAGACTATAGTCCAAACACAAGGATAATTCAGTCATTTTAAACTCATAAATAGCTTAAAATGATCCATGTTCAGTTTGAAACAGTGTGTGTATGTATGACAACAGCATCCCCAGCTTGAAGCATGGTGGTGGTAGCATCATGGTGGTTAAGCATTATCATACTAATGCCCTCTTGGATGGCCTCCTTAAGGCAAAGCTACTGCTGTGTCATATTTATCATAACCTAACCCTAAGTTTGTTTGTTTTTTTAATAAAGTAACCCTTATTTATATAATTTTTTTACTTTTGTCCTGGACTTGTTTTGATAGCTTCTTGGTCTTCATGATGCAGTTTTGTTTAGGGATGTTCTCTAACAAAGTATGGGACCTGAGACCATGTGACAATTTCCAATAATTGTGACTTCTGATATATTCCAATTAAATCCTTTTTCAGGTCTTGGCTGTAACAATACAGCATGTGGAAAAGTTCAGGTATGATGAATATTCATGCAAGTCAAGTCAGCTGTGTCCTTCCTCTGTATAGCTTATATATAGATATATCAGTAGCAGCAATAAGTATAACGTTCCATAAAGGGCCTGATGCAGCTTTGTACAGTGTGGTGTGCAGTGGTATTTAGTCGTACTGGGTTAGGTATTTGTATAGTTAGTATAAGGAAGCAGAAGGGGGTTTAGTCATCTGACTGCCTCAGGGTAGAATCCGTTGTGGAGTATGCTGGTGGTGGCACAGATGCTCCTGTACCTTCTGCCAGATGGCAGAAGAGTGAAGAGTTCATTAGATCGGTTAAGGGGGTCGTCCGCAATGCTGGTGGCTTCATGGATGCAGTGGTTGTTGCACAAGGTGCCATTTGTGGGTAGAGGGATTCAGATGTTCTCACAATCCACTGTAGGGTCTTGTGGTCGGAGAATGTGCAGTTCCCATACCACATGGCGAGACAGCTAGTCAGGATGCTCTCTATCGTCCATCTGTAGAAGATGGGAGGGGGAAGTTTGTCTCTCTTCAGCCTTTGCAGAAAGAGGAGGTGCTGCTAGGCCTTCTTGGCTAGGTAGAGGTGATGTTGCGAGTCCAGGAGAGGTCCTCTGTCATGCGCACGCCAAGAAACCTGGAGCTTTTGGCTCTCTGCACAGTTGTTCTGAAGATGTGCAGTTGTGAGTGTTCTACTCAGGTCCTCCTGAAGTTGACAATCACCTCTTTAGTCTTAACATTATGAGAGAGATTGTTGTCTCCACACCATTCTAAGAGCTGGTTCACCTCCTCTCTGTATGCTGACTCATCATTGTTGCTGATGAGGCCCACGACTGGAGTGTCA
Organism: Pangasius macronema; assembly: GCA_037577455.1. Taxonomy (NCBI): domain Eukaryota; kingdom Metazoa; phylum Chordata; class Actinopteri; order Siluriformes; family Pangasiidae; genus Pangasius; species Pangasius macronema. The sequence goes on from CM074961.1 coordinate 5,005,691, forward strand.
TCAGCAAACTTGTTGATGTGATTTGACCTCTGCTTTGCAGCACAGTCTTAAGTCAGCATGTTCGTAACGCAAACAGCAGTTCATGTTACCTGGGATGCTCAATTTATACCCTACAGGGCAGGGAGACTGGCAGAAATAATGGCAACTATAAAATGAAGACAAAATATTTCAGTGATGTTGGATTGTTTCCAAGAACAGGACTAACATGAGTTTTGACTATGGATAGATATATTTAATTGTATCTCTTTTAATTAGCTACAGCCTAGCGAGCCAGATGATAAAACAATCAAACCTCCAGAAAACCGTAAAGAGATTGTTCCACTCAGCGTGATAACATGGGAGGAAAAATGACCCTCTAGCTCTTCACTCCTGACCCCACATTAGAGCATTAATGTGCTGCCAAATTACTTTTGTTCTCTTGGGTGCTACTGATTATTAAATATGTGTACATAGATGAGAAACGGTTCACACCTACTCCAGGCTAAACTGTCTCTGAATAATGCATTTAAATCAAGTTGATGGTAGAATCTTTATTATTTCTACTGTTTCTACCTTCTTGTTGAAGTTGAACTGTCAACTGCAAGGACGCGTGCTATTAGTAACTTTGAATGTAATGTTTTCACAGTGTTAGATACACTACCACAAGATACCACAAATTGGACTGAAACATACTTATTATAAATCAAAGACAAATCAGACCCGAAACAACAAACTGGACTGAAACGTACTTATTATAAATCAAAGACAAATGTCCCTTATGAATTCCCCTTAACGCTTAAGTACAGAGCCTGGTCCAATTAAGTGCACTATTTTTATGCCTTTGTTCTTATGGCTATTACTTTTATGTGCTTTATCCTGCCTATTACTCCATGCAGTGCCACAGAGGATGCCTTGAGGGGGAAAAAACAGATCAGTGGAAGTCTCGCAGCAGGCCATGGCAGCATGACAAACAACAAGAAATCAATAGTTAGCTCAGCATCCTTGACATCTCTCAGAGCTGTGAAAGCATTCGTCTTCAATTACTTAAAAGTATTTATTTTTTTAATAACTGTATTCTGCTAAAACAGGATAGCATGCTGTATAAAAGAACAAAAGAAGTGAAATATTTATATATTTCATCGATCCTACTGTTTTCGGAAACGGAATGTCATGATGAGAGATTGCACAGTGCTGCATCTTTATTTTTGGCAATCTGGTAAGTTTTATGAAAATCACAAAGCATGAGATTTGACAGAACGGCGCAGGAAGCCAGAGTGCAGGTACAGTATGAGGTATATGGTGTGAGGTATGAGAGAAAAGGCCCAAAGGAAATTGTGCATATTGGCATTTTTGTGCACAGCATCCAACCTAGGCCAAGCAGCCAGGATACAGAACAACTCAATCAGTCTCTATTGCATATGCTGGAAAAAGCAGCAGGTGTCTGGAGCAACCAGGGATTTTTAATGCAGCCTTTGAAAAATTTCCCTGTCAAACGATACAAATAACTCAAAAGCTACTGATTGATTTTGTGAAGGCGGCAGACCTGAAATAACTGGCCTGATGTGATGCTCAGATGAGCTGTGATTTAGCCGCAGTGTGCAAGCGCTACCTATTGAAGCATGAAACTTTGGCAGTGCATGGAACCCGATCGATACATGAAAACTGAGAAATATGGATTTAGACATATCTGAATGTCCTGAACATGTCTATACAGAACAATCACAATACAACACTATTCTATCAAATATGATTAAGAATGCATATCACTATCTTTATTAAAATGGTTCTCCTTTCAGTAGAGACTGAAAAAGTATGAGACTGAAAAATCTTAAATAACAGAATAAAAATATTCATCGCAGATACTGAAAATCAGAAATGCGTGCACACCACGGTGAACTTGTTTCCAACACAAAAAGAAGAAGAAGAATGCGTTGCCCTTTTCCCATGCCCAAACTGTTGGGGCTAGTTTGAGGTTATTTTGTGCAGTGAGATGTAGTTGGGCCGGACATTTTGCTAAGACATGGCGATCCTGCCTAGAAGGGCCATAGATGATTATTGTAAGCTGAATGACAGAAAGAACTTGAAGCAGTTAGAGTAGCAACCCTATAATCACTCCCACTGTGATCTTATCTCTCCCAGGAGTGTCCATCAAGCTGTAATGTAAACGCAGCACCAAGTACCTGAGAGCGTTAGCGTGGTGAAATTGGAGTCTTAAAATTATGAGGTCAAGCCACCAAAATGCTAAGTTATTTTATTTTTTATTTACTTGCCTTTCTCTGTACTTCTGTTGTGACCCATGACTCAGATTAAAGCCTGAAATCCATCATAAGTATGAATAGTATTCGCTTGGCAAATTGTTTGACCTGATTCGAGTAGAATAGCTGTCATACTATGGAGTCTTCAGAGCCCTGATGCCATGAAGACATGAGCTGAAGGTTTGAAAAGGGGGAAAATGGATGTTCTTTTCAATGTCAGGGTTTAACAACCTCTCTGGGGCACTTGGCGACGTGCTCAGTTCTCAATCTGTTCAGAGAAATCTTTGATTCCAGCAAAATCCTCTGTTTTTTTGTATTAAATAGTCACAGATTCCCTGAGATGTCTAGGTGGATGTTTCTAACAAGACGTGCCCATGAATTAATATACTTTTAGCCAAAGGTTTGTGGACAACTGACTACCCAAATATGAACCTTCCCCAAATTGTTGCAACAAAGTTAGAAGAACACAATTGTATAGGACGTATGCTGTAGCACTACAATTTCCATTGAAGTAATATTGTAATATTTTATAATCTCCATCCTTCGGTTCCTGTGGCCAATGTACAATGGTCTAATTCAGTTGATTTTTCTTTGTGTCACTCATTTTAAAATCCAATAATTCCCAGGAGTTTATGGGCTATAACATAGGCCTCGAGAAACTTACCTTGTAGCCTTAATATATTAATGTGTAGCCATACCTTGTTAAAAAGAAAACCCTCCCCTCTAACCTCAGCAGCTCTGTCAGCAGTAGCCAGAATATCTAGTAGATGGGATCAATAACAGCGCCATTAAATTCCTGTGCTTTTTCTTTTGAACCACTGGTTCTCAAAAATATTCAGTCATGTTGCTTATGCTGCATTCGTAGTGCCTTGTAGGTGGTAATTTGCAAGTTGTAATAACATCATTTCCCACCTCGGGACATTGGACATGTGAAGTGGGGAAAAAAACATGGACACCTTTATGAAAGCATGTCTTTTGTTTGATCTGTCAGAGCACGTAAAGCCTATAAAAGGCTACTTTAAGCACACCTTTACAGTTAAAGACCTGGTACTGTTCTACTGTAGTAAATGTCGAACATTCATGCAACATTTTGGGCTGAAAATCCAACAACAACAGCACAACAACAGTAGACAGTAGCGAGCAACTTAGCAACAAGCTAGCCAACGGACAAAAGCAAGTAGCGTTCGCAACAAGCTAGCTGGCTAATGTTAGCGATGACTCTACAGTTGAGTATTTTTTCAGAAGTGCGATTAGTATGATCAGTGTCATAGATTTAACCAAGTATTGTGTCAAACCAAAACTTCTTTGTAGCTTCTTTGTTCAAACCAAAAAAAAAAACACAAAACATACAGTTTTATCTACCATTTTGTGTCTGTACTTTCACTGGACAATATATGCTTTGGCTACCAGAATTTAGTTTCTCCTCCAAAATCAATTTAAGAAAAAAAAAAAGGTTGATGGAGTATATAATCCATCGTGTTCACATTCATGACACCCACAACTGTATTTCGATCACTGCCAATGACGCATTACGGATGTGTCAGGAAAGCCATCAGCCCAAATTGAGATCCAATCTCAAGGGCGTTTCACTCTGTGTAATCACCTGACTGACCACGAGTGTCACTGATAGGCTGCATGAATCTACAGTCTGGGCTAGAAAGAAATCAGCCCCAGCCTCACTTATTTTTTCTTACATGGTTCCACAAAGGTCCAATCCACATTAAGACATTTGCTAACAATCTGATGTGGATGTTAATGATGTATGTTTATCATAAGACTTAGCCTTGCTAGCACATTAATTCCAGCTGCCCCTGCTCTGCTCTGCACCACAGTTAGAGACCTTAGCTCATACTTTCCACGCACGGTGTGTATAAATCGCCCTGGAGATTTTTCGTTGCTGGACTGCTACATAGCGGAGGTATTTAAAATTCCCACCAAGACTGCTATGCAATTCACCCCCACACACACACTACTATGTCAGTGTCACTGCTGTGCTGAGAAAAAGTCCACCACCCAAATACTATCTAGTCAGCAGTGCTTCTGTGGTCGCACCATCCTTTGATGGACAGGGTAAAGGGTGGCTGCTCAGCTGTGCATAGCAGCAGATGGACTATAACTGCATGCTTACAAATAGACCTATACAGTAGATGAACCTGATAAAATGAAATGCAGAGCATAGAGTCAGCTCTCAGTCTGGAAGCTTCTCTTATACCTTCATTTTTTTTTTTTCTTCTGCATGCGACTTGCTTCATGCAGTTCGTTTCCTGATTTATGCGTTTCCAAATGGCGTGCAGCTGTTAGGCATTGATCTCCTTGTCCAATTAAAAATAGCACTAAATAAAAGATGTATACAGTCTTTACAGCTAAATAATAGAAGTGTCCTTACACTGAAGTATTTGTGATGAGTCTAGTTATTCTGGTGCTAATTTGTTGGTTGGTTCTGTATTTTCTTTATTATTGTGAGCCACAGTGACGTCATTACTAGAATAGTTACTGTGGTGTTTAATATAAGAATAATTTTCATATTAATAAGTAAAGCCAATGTGGAAGACACGGAGACGTGACGCACGTGATGGCGTTGACGTCGGTATTAGTATTAAAGTTGAAAGTTGAGTCTACAGATGAGGAGGTGAGAGAGCTGGGCAGACGAAAGGGCTAAAGCGCCGCCGCAGCAATCTCTTTAGGTAGAGATAAAGCAAGGGCTACTGGCACTACTATCAGCAGGTATTCGAATAGCATTGTGGGTAATGTAGAAAACTGTGAACTAAAGTGAAAACAGAGCAATATACAAATAGAGATGAATGGCTCTTGTGGCTCACATGGGAAAGTAGCACAGTGCAAGTTGATTAGAAATGGATTTTTTTTCTATAAGAAGAAGCAATACCTTATTAGAATATGAGTGATATGAAACAAATGAGAGCGTGTATCGTATATACACTCAAAGGATGGTGGAATACAAATGATGAGGCTTCTTCATCTCTAAAATAAGAGTACGCTGAGATGTAGCTCCCGCATAAGGTTTGTATTTTCTCTCCTTAAAAAGGATGTTTTTTTTGTTTTTTTTTTCTTACGTGCAGCGTCCCTGACGGGAATTGATTTACCGGGGTCACAGGTGTCACTCTAACCAACAAAGTGCATGTGTTTGCATTTCAATTTTTCCCTTCAACCACAGAACAACTCTTTAAAAAAAAAACGCTCATGTTTATGCCTCCTCCAGACTTCATATCATGGCACGCTACTTCATAAATCCTGCAAATGAAATTGGTGCAGGCGCAAAACCTCCATCACTGATCCACAGCCTGTGCATGAGAATCTGGAGCAGATTGCTGATAACGCCGTCCCATCCTGCATCTGAAAAATGTTTTTGCCGGTACAGAGTTTCAGGCGTTTCTCTCGTCTGTGCATTGGCATTGAGACTCTGCCCAATGGCATTAAAGATGGACGTGTGATGCTACGAGCAGGCTGGAGATAATGGCATCTGCAGGGAGGAGATGAGGTGACCTCGAGCTTGGCGATGTATCCTGTGGGCTCCTTGCTTGTATGCAGAGGTATGGCAATGGAGATGTAGACTGTGAATGATATTCCAACATGGGAAAGCAGTATCTTGCAAGTTGATGTCAGATTTACTGTTTTTTTAGGATTTTGATTCTTAAAATAATAAGGAAAAGGTTTTAGTGTGAATGTGATATGAGACAAATGAGTGTGTAGAAGCCTGTGACACATTAGACCATGCGTGTGTGTGTGTGTGTGTGTGGTGATGGAACCGCGAGCAGACAGGCTCGGTTATCTCCACGGCTCACTTAATGACACTCGGCACACTCAATCTGTAGCCCAAACAAATCACAGCCACTTCCTGTCACAGCTCCTCTAGGCGCTACAGTATTGTTCGGTATACATCATTAAAGCGGCAGTAAGGAGCACGCATGTGGATCCTCTGCTGCATCTCAGGCTGTGTTTGGGCTGCATGGAGCCCATATTGAGTTAATGATCTCGTAGGGATATCTAGAAATATCGAGCTATTCATGAGCAGCGTGACAAGCTTTAGTGGGACTCTTTTCTTATTCCTCATTTACTGTCCAAGTGAGTTTTTCACTGTATTTTGCTAATGAAAACCACTAGGAGCTTAATAGGAAAATAGCGCACTGACACGTGTTGGTACGCCACTGAATAGCTACTGAATAGATTATTACAGTGTGTGAACTGAGTCTGAACCTGATTCACTGATTTCCTGCACTGCTTATAGTACTTAGAATAGACTGCTGCGTAGTGTAGCGTCCTAGATAAATACGTCCATAATATTTTCAGATAACAGCAAGGAACTCCAGCTCATTGGTTTATATTTATTATGTAACCTTTATATGAATAGATTACTCAGAATGAACAGATAATGTGTTTTCTCTCTCTGTGTGTGTGTGTGTGTGTGTGTGTGTGTGTGTGTGTGTGTGTGTGTGTGTGTGTGTGTGTGTTTTTAGAAAGCTTGCCAGAAAGGTGCCCAGGACATCTGGTTAAGACTAGAATGGGATCCCACAGGATGCAGCAGCAAAAAATAAAAAATAAATAAAAATCGCACAAGCCGGAGGTTTTTACTTTCATGCGGGGGTGAGCAAGCAGTCAGAGACAGTAGGAAGCTCACAGCGTTCATTTCTCCGTTCTTAGTTAAAATCAGCCTATCAGTTTGTTTAGACTGTATTTGAGTATTTGAGGAAATATACTGGGTGTATATATCATCATTTTTGAATCCAAAAAAAGGAAAAGAAAAAAAATCTTTCCGGATTAGATCATTGGAAATACATCCAGTTTAGGTGAGCCTGTGCCCTCGGGAGCGTCGGATGCCTGTTCATGCTTTCTGAGATGCTTTTCTGCTCACCACGGTTGTAAAGAGTGGTTATTTGAGGTATTGTAGTGATCCTGTCTATTGTATATAGACAGTATATAATGGCAACCTTGCATTTTCATAGAATGGCAACAATATGGGACCTAGAAGAGTATTTGCAAAAAACATTGGATGGATGGATGGATGGATGGATGGATGGATGGAGTTGTGTCCTGCAATATCCAATCAGCTCCTGCTTCCCTTTAAAATCCGAATGTGCACCACACTGTAAAAAGATTACTATATACTAATTTTAAGGGAACGTCTAAAGTCTAGTCACGAAGTCACCTTCTCTCTTCTTGAGAGAAGCCGCTGGCTAAGAGAATTTACAGCAAACGTGTTGTGTGTTTTCATGCCCTTTTTGTAGGAGCTGGGTAATGCGTGAGCCTCTAGGGCAACGTGTTTACGCGCCAGTCACGTTTGCAAGTATGATGTTCTACTGATTATATGATAAGTCGACTGATTATATAACTGACCCAGGTGTATTTAATTAGCATTTGGGAGAAGTCGTAAATTTATACGGTGTGATGTAGATAGTGTGCATACACACAGCACCGGGCTGAAGACGTGAGACGGGACTTTTAAGCGTTTGGGACTTCAGTCCTTTTACGATTAAGTCGTAAACATTATACGATTCTCTCCCACGGCTCTACACAAGTAATAAAAAAAAAATTTTTTTTTAAATAAATAAATAAGTAAACCTTTTAGGATGTGCTGTTACCGGAAAGTAATTAGCTTTGGAGTCTGAACTGCGTTGGTTTGCATTGGGCTGTATCACACCACCCCGTCATTGATTATTTTCCTAAAACAGCATGCGCCGTCATGTTTTACTTGTTATATATCTTATATTTGCTACCACATGTATATCATGTGCTACTCCTTTTTACCAGTATAGTTTAAAGGATGATATGTGATACACTATATTACCAGAAGTATTCGGTCACCCATCCAAATGATCAGAATCAGGTGTCCTAATCACTTGGCATCACCAAGTGCAATGCAAAGCGTCGGAATCACGCTTTTCCATCTGGCAATCTGATGGACGAGTCTGGGTTTGGAGGTTGCCAGGAGAACGGTACATTTCGGA